>SJYV01051286.1:328488-369845 GCA_006410875.1 Neotragus pygmaeus
CATCTCTTGTTTGACCACTTCCAATTTGCCTTGATTCATGGGCTTGACATTCCAGGTTCCTATGCAATATTGCTCTTTACAGCATCAGATCTTGTTTCTATCACCAGGCACATGCACAACTAGGTATTGTTTTTGCTCTGGCTCCATCCCTTCATTCTTTTTGGAGTTATTTCTCCACTGGTCTCCAGTAGCGTATTGGGCACCTAATGACCTGGGGAGTTTCTCTTTTGATATCCTATCATTTTGCCTTTTCACACTGCTGATGGGGTTCTCGAGGCAAGAATTCTGAAGTGGCTTGCCATTCCCTTCTCCAGTGGACCACCTTCTGTCAGACCTCTCCACCATGGCCCGCCCATCTTGCTTTGCCCCATGGTCATGGCTTGGTTTCATTGAGTTAGACAAGGCTGTGGTCCTAGTGTGATTAGATTGACTAGTTTTCTGTGAGTATGGTTTCAGTGGTAACTTAAATATTCCTAATAACCATATTATTAGATGAGCAATCTGACTGTGTAACTATGTTTGAAGCTCTTCTGATAGTAATCTCTGAAAGTCTGAATAATAGGCTGATATCACATACAGCCAAATGCCAAGACTTCACCTCCAAGAGAGAATTAAATTCTAACTTCTGCATTCTTCTAACGAATCAGAAGTAGGGTCAAGGGTGCAATAGAGGGAATAGTAAGCTATTGCAGGCAGACTTGCTGATCTTCAACCATTTGCCTTAAATTTTGCCACTCTTCCCAATTATGCTCTCTATAGCAGCCAGCTGCCTTGGGAATAGATAATTGAATACAATGGTATTGACTTGGTCCTAAAAAAACCCCACAAAATTTAATTCCTTCTTTCTTCCTCTGGTGCTGGCCACAATATCAATTCCTGAAGGGCAGGTCCCCAGCAATTTGATAGATGCACACAGACTTCCTTTAATATCCTTTGTCTCCCTTATCAACTTTCCTACTGCTCCAGGGACCCCGAACAATGTCAACATAATTGATCCCATCCCAGGAAAAGATGAGTCCTTTTCCACACTCACAGCACATATGACCTTTCCCTGAAAGTCCTTCCTATTCTAGCTACTTGAAAATTCCTGGCTCATACCTTCGTGACCTGAACACAAATGTTACTTCTCCCTGGGAACCTTCTTCAGTATAGTTTTTGTTTATGTTCAGTCACTAAGTCATGTTCCACTCTTTGTGACCCCATGGACTGCAGTGCAGAGCTTGCTCAAACTCATGTCCATTGAGTCACTGATGCTGTCTAACCATCTCATCCCCTTCTCCTCCTGCACTCAGTCTTTCCCAGCATCAGGAACTTCTCCAGTGAGTCACCTCTTCACATCAGTGGCCAAAGTTTTGGAGTTTCAGCTTCAAAATCAGCACTTCCAATGAATATTCAGCACCAATTTCCTTTAGGATTGACTTATTTGATCTCCTTGCAGTCCAAGGGACTCTCAAGAGTCTTCTCCAATACCACAGTTCAGAAGTATCAATACTTTGGTGCTCAGCTTTCTTTATGGTCCAACTCTCACATCCATACATGACTACTGGAAAAACCATAGATTTAACTGTATGGACCTTTGTCAGCAAAGTGATGTCTCTGCTTTTTAATGCTGTCTAGGTTGGTCATAGCTTTCCTTCCAGGTGTTATGCCCAGGGTCCGGATCCCCAAAACTGAGAGAATAAGACGTCCACAGCAATGCAAAAGCAAAAACGGGTTTTATTGCTAGCTCGAGCTAGGGCTCAGGTCTCATCCAGCGCAGTGGAATCTGACAAGAGCCCCGAGCTCTGGGTTACATTGTTTATATTCTTGCACGCAAAATTTGAAAAATGGGAGTCTCTGGGCCTGATTGGTCACACTCTGGTGAGGGATTAGGTGTTGTGTTTTNCGAGCTAGGGCTCAGGTCTCATCCAGCGCAGTGGAATCTGACAAGAGCCCCGAGCTCTGGGTTACATTGTTTATATTCTTGCACGCAAAATTTGAAAAATGGGAGTCTCTGGGCCTGATTGGTCACACTCTGGTGAGGGATTAGGTGTTGTGTTTTAACTGGCTCTCATTTTCCCCGGGTTGGCTGCAAGTCCTGATTGGTTCCCATTTCGCGGGCTTGCCACGGGTTCTGATTGGTTCCCGTTTCGCGGGCTCACCACGGGTTCTGATTGGTCTGTGGGTGGTGGGGTGATTCCCGTAATCATGACTCCCATCTTCAGGAAACCAGTCTAATGGTTACTAAAACCTGTCATGGCGCTGGTTTGGCCCTAACACAAGGAGCAAGCCTCTTTTAATTTCACGGCTGCTGTCACTGTCCACAGTGATTTTGGAGCCCAAGAAAATGAAATCTGTCACTGTTTCTACTTTTCCCCCTTATATTTGCCATGAAGTAATGGGACCAGATGTTATGATCTTTGTTATTTGAACGTTAAGCTTTAAGTCAGCTTTTTCACTCTCCTCTTTCACCCTCATCAAGAGGCTCTTTAGTTCCTCTTCACTTTCTGGCATTAGAATTGTATCATTTGCATAACTGAGGTTGTTGATATTCCTNATCCCTGGGTCAAGAAGATCCCCTGGAGAAGGGAATGGAAACCCACTCCAGTATTCTTGCCTAGAGAATCTCATGAACAGAGATGGAGGAACGTGGTGGGTTACAGTCCATGGGGTTACAAAGAGTCAGACACGAGATTCCACCCTATTCCTCCCTCTCACTTCTGTCCCCAGCCCGGTTACCTAGTCCTTAGGAACACAGATGACCAGTCCATCAATACCCATTTTGAGATCAAAACCAGAAAACACGTGGGAGGCAGGCACCACGTATTCTGTGCTCTTGTCAACAAGGGTCTTTATCCTGGGATTAAGGAAGATGAGCGTGGATTGGCTGGATAGCCACTCTTGAAGCCAGGAGAAATAGAGAAGTGCTTTTGAAATTGCTAGCTGATGAAAGAGAAGACACAGGGTTACTTACATTCAATGCTGTTGGCCCCTGGGAGTTCCTAGCTGTCCTTGGAGTATCTGTTGATAGCAAGGGCTGCTTTTGAGCCTGAGGAACCCTTTCTTCCTTTGAAGATTCCTTTCCCCATTCTTTCAGCTTCAAACTCGTGTGTGGACCTGACCCTTGGGAAAGTTTGCTAGGAGAAGGGTGATTAGGTCCTCAAAAATTAAAAAAAAAAAAAAAGAAAAAAGAATCTGTCAAAGGTTGATTCTAGTTTAATTTCCTGGCAGCTTTATCCCAGAAATAAGGGCTTCCAAATTTCTGTTTTGAGATATTTCAATATCCTTTGCAATTTTGAAATAAGAGATTTCTCTGATGTAGGTTGTCATGGTATGATGGAAGACGACAGAAAAATCTGCTGAGATCTCAGAACTCACTCATCCTTTCATGCTTTTTTCTTTTCACTCTTTTCATGGGTACTACTACTACTACTACTAAGTTGCTTCAGTGTCTGACTCTGTGCGACCCCATAGATGGCAACCACCAGGCTCCCCCGTCCCCGGGATCCTCCAGGCAAGAACATTGGAGTGGGTTGCCATTTCCTTCTCCAGGGCATGAAAGGAAAAGGGAAAGTGAAGTCGCTCAGTCGTGACTGACTCTTACCGACCCCATGGACTGCAGCCCACCAGGCTCCTCCGTCCATGGGATTTTCCAGGCGAGAGTACTGGAGTGGNGTACTCCTTTTCCTATTTGGAACCAGTCTGTTGTTCCATGTCCAGTTCTAATTGTTGCTTCCTGACCTGCATACAGATTTCTCAAGAGGCAGGTCAGGTGGTCTGGTATTCCCATCTCTTTCAGAATTTTCCACAGTTTATTGTGATCCACACAGTCAAAGGCTTTGGCCTAGTCAATAAAGCAGAAATAGATGTTTTCCTGGAACTCTCTTGCTTTTTCCATGATCCAGCAGATGTTGGCAATTTGACCTCTGGTTCCTCTGCCTTTTCTAAAACCAGCTTGAACATCAGAGAGTTCACGGTTTCAAATTAATAAAATATTTATATTATTCTATTTTCCCAGTCAGTATGTTTCTTTTACATTTTTACTATTCAATTTCATTCTTTTTATATTTGGTATACAGAAAGGTGTACAAAATAAAGATATCCATTTTATTGTTTTGTCACAAACGGAACACCCATGTAACACTTCCCCAGTCATGAAAAGGAAAAATGTCACCAATCTAGAAACAACCACTGTGTCTCCTTTCAATTACCTCCACCCATTTCTTCTGAATGTAAACTGATATCCTAATTTTATGATAATGATGTTTCTGTTTTCTTTTGTAGTTTTAGCACCTAAGCAGGCATCCCCAACCCTAAACACTGTAATTTTTACTGTTTTTAACTTTATTTGCCCTTTTTTAACCAGGATCTTTGATCAACATTAAGTTTGTAAAACTGATAAGCACAGATATTCTATATTTCCAGTTGGAGCCTATAAATGTATGCAAATGTTCAGAGAAAGATGTGAAAGGATACATAGCATACTGACGATGGTGATATATTTCTAAGGAAGGAACTGGAAGTGGCAGAAGCTTTGAATGAGCTTTGAGAGCTCTGCTTTAGTCACTTTCTTTATTGACTAAACTGATTTTTAATTTCCAGAAAGACAATAAGACTAAAAGTTTAAAACTTTTAAATTTTTGAGAAGAGGTGCTGAGTCTTTACTTCAGTCACACTCCATATTAGTGCATTATAGCTCTATGAAATTTCAGAATGTTGATGTAAGAAAAAGTTTGTTTTTTCCTCTATGGAAAAGGAAAATTCTGCATTTTAATAATGATTTTCAAAGCTCTTCTCAATGGTATACAAGTACCAGATAATTAACTCACATTAGAGAAGTTGTCAGAGGAACTGGGAAAGTATGCTGATGAATGGCATTTAGCATTTAGGTTGGAGGTACAATAATGAGTATAGGGACTAGAGTAAGAGAAAGTGAACGTGTTAATCATTCAGTCCTGTCTGACTGTGCAACCCCATGGATGAGGCTCCTCTGTCCATGGGATTCTGCAGGCAACAATACTGGAGTGCATTGCCAGCCCATGTTAATTTCCAGAAGGAAATACTTTCCTAGGTCCATTCAATTTCACCTGTAGGAGTGTGGGATCATTGCTGTCTGAATTTGATTCCTCTGTCTCTCCATGTTTTTGCTAGCGTTTCGGGTAACTCAGGAGCCTTTGATACTGGCTTGGATCCAGACTGACTTGCCGAAGCACTTTGGTTATAGTATATCCAACTACTGCTCACCCTTTGGAACAACTTTCATAGCAAGGTTACTTTGTTTGAATCAGTTTCTATCATCCCTTTCTACATCGCCTTCCAATAGTGAGGGTTCGAAGCCTACTCAAGTGTCACACATGGGAGGGTTTATCATTCCTTTCTTTTCCTTCACAGCATCTGCTGCATGGTACAGATGGAGCTTACTGCTCTGTACCAGGTCCTGGTCTCAGAACACGAGAAACAAGCATGAGCATGAAGCACCCTTTAAGCATCTCATAGTTATCAGCCCCTTAAACAAAGTGTCTCCAATCACCCTGTTGTTGACTCAAATTCATATTCTTCAGGAAGATCTCATTAACACAGTATTCTCTGAATTGTATCTGTTTCAACCTGTTTTCTGTAAACTTGTTATTTAAAGGATAGTTTGACTGGATATAAATTCTTTGTCCCACTTTATTTTCTTGAGTGTCTTAAAAATGGTTCACCTGTGTTGTTTGAGTTTTTTGTCAGTTTTGGGATGCCTGATGGCAGCCTATTTCTCTTGCCTTTGTATGTCATTTGGTCTTTTTGATCCTGGAGGCCCTACTTTTTTTTTTTTTTTTTTAATCTTTAGAATCTTTTGTTTTAGAGTTAATCACTCTGGGTTAGTTTTTCCATGTATGTTGTAGAACTTCTCAATATGTTAATTCCAGGCTACTTTCTTCTTTTTATTAGTAAAATGTGTCTTGGATCATAGTTTTAAATATTTGCTCTATTCTACTGTTTTGTTTTCATATTCAGAGATTACAATAATAAGAATGCTGGATCTCTTATACCTACTTTCTATCAACTGTTTTGATAGATCCTTCTAACTTCTCTTTTCATAAATCAAATTTTCTTTCTCTTAGATGTTTTCCTGCTTCTTTTTCAGTGCCAATTTTCCTATTTTATTCAAATCTGTTATCCTTGGACAACTCGTAAGCTAGTTTTCATTGCTAATTTGATTTTTTTATTGCATTTTTTCTTCTGAGAATTCAAAAATCTCTTTCCATTTATTTCCTTTTTGGGGGGAGGTGCTTCTTTTCTATTCTTACTTTTTTGTATGTGATTCAATATTTAATATTTTTTGAAGTCTCTCTAGTCCAGTTTAGAGTTCTGTGTTGAAGGTTTTTTCTGATCTTTGGTTGTTTACTGGATTAGGAATGTTCTTCAATTGATCCTCATTTTTCTTTTCTTCTTATAGTAGCTTTAAATAGATCAATATTAAGTTTGTTCATTCGTTTTATGAATACATTTGGTGTTTCAGGATGACTTACAAGATTCCTAGTTCTACATCACACTTTTCTTTTTCAGTATAGCAAAGTGCAATAGTGTAGTTTATTTAATGAGTGGATTGGGGATCCCCAAGGATGCACAGGACTCACAAAAGCTACTGCCTTCCTGGTTACAGCAAAATGAGGGCTTAAAATAAACAAGAAAAGATGCATGCAGCAAAATCCAGGAGAAGCCAAGTACAAGTTTCCAGATGTGAATCCCATTAGGGTGACACTAACACAGTAATGATGTGTGACAAGACCTGTAGAGTGGTGCCAACCGGGGGAGCTCACTTGAGTCTTGATGTCCAGAGATTTTATTAGGTGTCATTAACACAGTCTTGCAGCAACTGCATTACCTACCTCTACTATACAGACTCCAGCCACTTTTGAGCAAAACAATCACTAACGTAGATCAGTTTTGCTAGTATAAACTAATCAAACGAGTCTAAGTAAAAAAATTCGTATCGGAGAGAATATTCCTAAGGCTTAGAGCTTATCTCCCAGAAGGCTTTTGTTAGGAATGTGCATGGTTTTAGCAACTCAAGTCTGCTAAGTTAACATTTGCCTGCATAGGAAGGGATTGGCTATGGGCCCTTTGAATTCTTGTTTTTCTTTTGTCTTTAAGAAAGCTAAATTTCCTTTTTTTTCCTTCTTCCCCTCTTCACCAACCAGTACCCAAAGGACTCATCATCATCTCTGTTTTCAACATCATTACCCACTTTCTACCTAATAAGCAATGTATTTTGGAGACTATCACATCAAGACCCATTACTTTTGAATATCTTTCCTGAAATCAGTTCTTTAAAATACTGGGAGTCCCCTTCAAGGGGTATTTGTTCAGTCTTAGGGTTTGTTACTTCTCTCTTCCATAGAGTATATTCAAATTCCTCTACTCCTCAAAATACTTCCAGGGGAAGCTTGAACTCCACTGAATAGAATGCTTGGGGATTTATTGGTTTTCAGGTATGCTTTTATAGTGTTCATAACCTTTCAGTTTTATTTTGTTAGATGTTTTCTGTGGTTTTATTTATTTTTCTTGCTAATTTATACGGTTGTTGATTCTTTTCTTTTCTTTTTTTTTGGTTTTGGAGTTCTTTGAAGACTGTGGAGACACTTTGATTAAGTAGTTGCTGTGATCTCTTTGGTGGCTCAAAGAAACTGATGCAGGAGGCACAGAAGACACAGGTTCATTCCCTGGGGTGAGAAGATCCCCTCGAAGAGTAGATGGCAACCTACTCCAGTACTCTTGCAGACATAAGCCCATGGACAGAGGAGCCTGGTGGATAACAGTCCATAGTGTCACAAAGAGTCAGACACGGCTGAGCATGCATGCATACAAGTGATCTCTTTTGCTATTCTTTTCATGGATACATTCCTTCTTTTGTTTTTCATACATTCCCCATACATTTTAATTCAGTTAGAAAATTGGAAAAATTAAAAGTGAAACTAAAAAACACAAAGAAAAAAAACCACAGCATCAAAAATGCAGTACAAAAAGCATGTGCTTGCATTCATGTTTCATGTTCCCTGTACCTTCTCTGTATATAAATATGAATATTGATATATATATATACATTTTTATTAAAGTATATATTTTAAAAATATAATATTTATACTTATACTGTTTTTATATGTATCATTTACTATATTATTAAAACACTTGTTTTCAAAAATTCTATATCCAAATGATCCTACTAAGCAGCTACCTTTATAAATAAATTTAACATATCTACTTGGTAGGACATTTAAATTTGATTTATTTTTCTCAGTATTTATAAACAGAAAATATAACTCTTTTAAGAGTCCCTGTGTTATCACATTTTATCTTTTATTTCTCTAGACAGAAGATAATACATTCACATTTGCAGCTAGAAGTTGTTAATTTGACTATTAATATGAACTGCTAGCTATGTGAGCCTTGTGAGCTAATATCATAGGTCATTAATTAGTATGTACGGCTGCCATTCAGCTTACTCTGCAGGCTTTCACAATTCACTTGGGTACCAGTTTTGCTGTTTTTCAGTCACGAAGTCATGTCTGACTCTTTGCGACACCATGGACTGCAGCACACTAGGCTTCCCTGTCTTTCACTATCTTCTGAAGTTTGCTCAAACTCATGTCCATTGAATCAGTAAAGTTATTTAACCATCTCATCCTGTCACCTCATTTACTTCTTGTTTTCAATCTTTTCCAGCATCAGGGTCTTTTCCAATGAGTTGACACCACATCAGTTCAGTTCAGTTCAGTTCAGTCACTCAGTCGTGTCCGACTCTTTGCAACCCCATGAATCACAGCACGCCAGGCTTCCCTGTTCATCACCATATCCTGGAGTTCACTCAGACTCACGTCCATCGNAAAAAAAAAAAAATTGCCTCCTGTGATTATGGAGGCTGATAAGTCCCAAGATCTATCATGTGCAAGCTGAAGACTCAAGAAAGCTAGGGATGTAGTTCCTATCTTAAAGTCGGCAGGCTTGACACTCAGAAAGATCCAACATTTCTCTTCTACTCTAAGAGCCGGAAAAACTAATGTCCCAGCTCAGTGCAGCCAGGTAGGAGGAGTTTTCATAGAAAAGTCAGACTTTTTGCTCCATGCATGCCTTCAACTGATTTAGAGGGGCCCACTCACGTTAGGGAGGGCAATCTGCTTTATTCAGTCTTCCTATTTAAATGCAAATCTCATGCAAAAGCACTCTCACAGACTTGTCCAGAATAATGTTTGACAAAATATCTGGGCACTCTGTGGCCCAGTCAAGTTGACACGTAAAATTAACCATCTCAGGAATGTCACTGGAAGCATCTTGTGTCAGCTCCCAGGATAATCAGCTCTCTCCTAGACTGCACCCCTTCTTGTCCTTTCCTCCTCTAGCAGCCACTATCTTAGACTGTGTAAACAAGGGACATCCCTAAATAAGGGCAGAAAAATTTGAGGCCCTAAAGATTTTATTGAGCTTCCCCAATGTTTCAGCAGGTAAATAATCTATCTGCAATGCAGGAGACACAGAAGACCCAGGTTCATCCCTGTTTCAGGAAGATCATCTGGAGGAGGAAACGGCAACCCAGCCCAGCATTCTTGCCTGGAAATATCCCATGGATAGAGGAGCCTGGCAGGCTATAGTCCATGGGACCAAAAAGAGTCAGACACAACTTAAAGACTCAACTACAACAACCAAATCTAAACTGCATTTCAATGGAAACTCATGGTCACTGCGGAACCAAAGGATATTGAGATGTTATCTGTTCACTGTGATTTCTTATAAATATTTATTTATTAGATTGCACCACGTTAGTTGGGGCATGCAAACTCTTATCCGTAGCATGTGGGATCTACTTCCCTGACCAAGGACTGAACCCAGGCCCTCTGCATTGGGAGTGCAGAGTCTTAGCCACTGGGCCAACAGGGAAGTTCCTGCTGCGATGGTTTTTAAATAAAGTGAGAAAATACTATTATTGGTGCCACAATGTATGTCAGTATTAGATGCTAGGAGAAATCCTCCAGCTGCAAAAGCTCTTTAATTTAGCCCAGTGTTTCTCAAACTTGTATGACTATGAATCAATGCTTTGTTTTTGTTTTTTTCTGGTTCTGTTTTTTATAAATACTTTACATTTCAAATACTGGTGTTGCAAGAGCATGTTTTCAGAGGTTCTATACCACTTTCTACTTAGAGAGTACTTTCTTTGCACTAAACACACTTCAGTGAAGGACAAGGTTGGGGGCAAGGGGCAGGGGACAGCAGATTACATGGCTCCATTTGCAGGGTCTTCACCACCTTACCCTCTAATCAGGATTGCTGCTGCTAAGTCACTTCAGTCGTGTTCGACTCTGTGTGATCCCATAGATAGCAGCCCACCAGGCTCCTCTGTCCCTGGGATTCTTCAGGCAAGAACACTGGAGTGGGTTGCCATTTTCTTTTCCAGTACATGAAAGTGAAAAGTGAAAGTGAAGTTGTTCAGTTGTGTCCCACTCTTTGTGACCCCATGGACTGCAGCCCACCAGGCTCCTCTGTCCATGGGATTTTCCAGGCAAGATTACTAGTATTATCCAATAAAAATACAGGAGCCCCAATTAAAAATTGAGCTTCAGATGAACTGCAAAAAAGAATTTTCTGTGTAAGTATGTCCCAGGTAATGCTTCCCTGGAGAAGGAAATGGTTAACCACTCTAGTATTGCCTGGAGAATTCCATTCCATGGACTTAGGAGACTGGTGGGCTCAGTGATGCTTGGGACATGCTTATACTAAAAATCTATTTACTGTTTATCTGATTTCTGAAATCCAGCTTACCTGGACATCTTGTATTTTGTGTGGCAACCCTACTCCTGCTCCATCTCTGGGGAGGAGGAGCTTCTGGTCCTCCTGGTTCATATTTGCAGACATTTATTGGGGCTTTCGGAGAAGACAATGGCACCCCACTCCAGTACTCTTGCCTGACAAATCCCATGGACAGAGGAGCCAGGTAGGCTGCAGTCCATGGGGTCGCAAAGAGTCGGACATGACTGACCGACTTCACTTTTACTTTTCAGTTTCATGCATTGGAGAAGGAAATGCCAACCCACTCCAGTGTTCTTACCTGGAGAATCCCAGGGACAGGGGAGCCTGGTGGGCTGCCGTCTATGGGGTCACACAAAGTCAGACACGACTGGAGTGACTTAGCAGCAGCAGCAGCAATGGGGCTTTAAGATATAGGCTTCCCTGGTGGCTCAGACAGTAAAGAATCTGCCTACCATGTGGGAGACCTGGGGTCAGTCCCTGGGTCAGGAAGATCCCCTGGAGAAGGGAATGGCAACCCACTCCAGTATGCTTGCCTGGAGAATCTAGTAGGTTCCCCATGGAATTTTAGCCCACCTGGACAGAGGAGACTGGAGGGCTATAGTCCGTGGGGTCACAGAGTCAAACAAACTGAACAACTAACAATTTCACCCTCATGATATGACAAGGAGAGAACAAAGGGGTCAAATCAGAAACCTCTGCCCCCAAGTTTGTAAATAGTCCACTCCTGAAATTCTCTTCTAGCGGGCTCTTTTGGGTGTTCCTTACAAAACCCAGGGAGACTGAGGTTTAAGGCAGATGGAGATGCCCTGCCTGAATTTCAATCTCAAATTCAAACCTAGATTTTCAGATAGTCTTGTTTTGGGGGTTTTGCATCAACAATAAAGAGATTCCTTTTTAACTTCTGGGCCAGCAAGCTACACGTCAATGAATGCTCCTCAGTAGGCTTAATATNTAGTAGATATAATGGTCATCTGAGTTAAATTCACCCATTCCAGTCCATTTTAGTTCGCTGATTCCCAGAATGTCAACGTTCACCCTTGCCATCTCGTTTGACCACTTCCAATTTGCCTTGATTCATGGACCTAACATTTCAGGTTCCTATGCAATATTGCTCTTTACAGCATCGGATCTTACTTCTATCACCAGTCACATGCACAACTGCATGTTTTGTTTTTTTTTTGGCTCCATTCCTTCGTTCTTTCTGGAGTTATTTCTCCACTGATCTCCAGTAGCATATTGGGCACCTAATGACCTGGGGAGTTCCTCTTTTGGTATCCTATCATTTTGCCTTTTCATACTGTTCATGGGGTTCTCAAGGCAAGAATACTGAACTGGCTTGCCATTCCCTGCTTCAGTGGACCAGGTTCTATCAGCCCTCTCCACCATGACCTGCCTGTCTTGGGTTGCCCTGCAGGCATGGCTTGGTTTCATTGAGTTAGACAAGGCTGTGGTCCTAGTGTGATTAGATTGACTAGTTTTCTGTGAGTATGGTTTCAGTTGTCTGCCCTCTGATGTCCTCTTGCAACACCTACCATCTTACTTGGGTTTCTCTTACTTTGGGCGTCCACATCAGGTGGCCAAAGTATTGGAGTTTAAGTTTCAGGATCAGTCCTTCCAATGAATATTCAGGACTGATTTCCTTTAGGATTGACTGGTTTGATCTCCTCACAGTCCAAGGGACTCCTAACAGTCTTCTCCAATACCACAGTTCAAAACATCAGTTCTTTATCACTCAGCCTTCATTATGTCCAGTTCTCACATCTATACATGACTACTAGAAAAAGCATAGCTTTGATTATATGGACCTCTGTTGGCAAACGATCTCTCTTGTTTTTAATATGCTGACTACTTTGGCCACCTGATGCAAAGAACTGATTCCTTGGAAAAGACCCTATGCTGGGAAAGATTGAAGACAGGAGGAAAAGGGACTGACCAAGGATGAGATGTTTGGATGGCATCACTGACTCAATGGACACGAGTCTGAGGAAGCTCCAGGAGATGGTGAGGGACAGGGAAGGCTGGCATGTTGCAGTCCATGGGGTTGCAAAGAGTCAGACACCACTAAGTAACTGAACAGCAACAACTCCTATGATAAAAAGGATATCATTTTTGGTGTTAGTTTTAGAAGGTCTTATAGGTCTTCATAGAACTGACTAGCTTCAGCTGCAGTTGTTGTGGCATAAACTTGGATTACTGTGATGTTGTATGGTTTGCCTTGGAAATTAACTGAGATCATTCTGTCGTCTTTGAGATTGCACCCAAGTACTGCATTTTATACTTTTTCCATGACTATGAGTGTATCTTCCCAACCCAGGGATTGAACCTGCATCTCATGCTTTGCAGGCAGATTCTTTTACCATCTGAGCCACCAGGAAAGCCCATGAGATTAAATAGAAGTTAACTTTTTTTTTACTGTGATTGATTCTGTTGATTGATTCTGAACCAATTTATTCAGTGACACTGGTTGAAAAACTANTCATGCTTTGCAGGCAGATTCTTTTACCATCTGAGCCACCAGGAAAGCCCATGAGATTAAATAGAAGTTAACTTTTTTTTTACTGTGATTGATTCTGTTGATTGATTCTGAACCAATTTATTCAGTGACACTGGTTGAAAAACTATTCTTCCTTCATTTAAGTTGGCTTTGCACCATTGTAAAGAATCAGCCAAGCCTATTTGCAGATCTGCTTCTTATTTTGTCCCATTGCTCCATGTGTCTATCCCTCCACACTGTCCACAGGGTCATGATTACTGTCACCATACAGTAATGCTGCACATCAGGCAGAGCAATTCCTCTCACTTTATCCTTCTTTATTGATTGCCCTAGGTACTCTAGGGTCTTTCCTCTCCATATTCATTTTACACATGTTCATTGCTAAGTATATAGATATTGGATTGATTTTGGGGTGCTTTCACTTGTGAAAGGAACCATATTTCACAATCCATTTTCAATCTTTTGGGAGATATTTAAATAAGTACAAATCTGATCTTAAATAAGAACTTCGCTATTCCACTGAAAATGATGAAAACTCCTGCTTCTCATATATTTTCAATGGAAGGTACTGTTTTCATATAATTAAATCTCTTGAAAGAAATACAAATATACATAAAGAAGTAGATTTTAGATTTTGATGGCATAACTTCAAGTTATTCCCTGTTTATCTTTCATAACATTTTGTTCAGTTTTAAGTTTGTAATTGAAAGCTATACATTCTCTTTCTTTCTTGGTGTTGCCTTTAAGTTATTAACAAACAAACTTGAACAAAATAAATGATCAATATCTGTATCCTCCCAAACAAAACAAAAGTCTNTTTGTTCAGTTTTAAGTTTGTAATTGAAAGCTATACATTCTCTTTCTTTCTTGGTGTTGCCTTTAAGTTATTAACAAACAAACTTGAACAAAATAAATGATCAATATCTGTATCCTCCCAAACAAAACAAAAGTCTTGATATATCTCTACTCCTGCTTCTCCTCCACTATGTTATTATCTAGCATTTTGCTACCAGATTTATAGTGAGATTTATAGTGTAAAAAACTGAAAATCAAATGACTTATGCAAAAGTATCTTACAGTAGTATATTTGAGCATTATTTTTTAAATATCCTGTTTCTTCTTGCATTTATTTCCCTTGCTGAAATATAATTTCATCTCATCTTGACAGAGTCTGTTTTTGGTAAAAATTCTGAGTTCTTGATCTTCTAAGAGTTATCATTTGGCTCTTACTTTTAAATGATTTGCCTGAATAACGAATTCTACTTTTTAAAGACCCTTCTTTCACATTTAAAATATTCTCCCATTATCTTCTTGGATTTATTCTTGTTCAGTTCAGGTCAGGTCAGTTGCTCAGTCGTGTCCAACTCTTTGCAACCCCATGAATCACAGCATACCAGGCCTCTTCACAGCATGCCAGGCCTCTCTGTCCATCACCAACTCCTGGAGTTCACTCGGACTTATGTCCATCGGGTCAGTGATGCCATGCAGCCATCTCATCCTCTTTCGTTCCCTTCTACTCCTGCCCCCAATCCCTCCCAGCATCAGAGTCTTTTCCAATGAGTCAACTCTTCACATGAGGTGGCCAAAGTACTGGAGTTTCAGCTTTAGCATCATTCCTTCCAAAGAAATCCCAGGGTTGNGGTGGGCTGCTGTCTATGGGGTCGCACAGAGTCAGACACGACTGAAGCGACTTAGCAGCAGCAGTAGCATACTATTTATACACTATACATTAATATGTTAATATATCATATTATTAATTTTATTATATATTATATTATTTATGTATTATATATTAATATATAGTAATAATATGTTTTAATATGTGTATAAGGATTATGTATTATATATAAATGTTAATTATTGTTATATAAGTGTTAATTATATAAATGTTATTTTCTGATACTTTTTATATGTGTTAATACTTATTATATATAAAAATAATCTATATTGATTATATATGTTATATAATCATATATATATGTATATATGTATATATATGTATATATATGTTATATAATCATATATATATATATATATATATATATAATGCTTCTAGTTTTGAGTTATCTCTTTGCCCTGACTCTCAATGTATGACAGTGATTCAAAGCCTTGGTTTTTTCAATATTTCTAACATGAAGGTCCTTTGGGTTACTTCTCAGAGCAAAGAATGGGCCAAATTTGGGCCCATTGCAAACAAATACAGATGTGTTTCTTAGCTACCTATAATGAAGTTAAGTATTTTAGTTTGTTTTGGGCCACAGAGATGGAAACATTCCCAAACACATTTAATTACCTTCCATTTCTTCAATCCCAGCACTAATCCCTGCTACCCTATCCTCCTCTTTAACTCTTTTTCAGAGAGCCCAGTCTTCTGCTTTTTTTATATCCAGAGATTATTGCTAGTATTGTTCAATCTCTACAGAAAAAGTTAAGGAGGAAAATTGAGAAAACTAGAATTTTCTTTAGCTCATGAAGGGAGCAGAAAAGATAGAAACATTCATTCATTACTTCTTCTTATGATATAGAAAACTGAATAACAGAATGGAAATATTATACTGCTAGAAATAGAGACAAAATCAATCTGTGGGTTTTTTTGTGTGTGTGTGTGTTTTTCTTCTTTGGCTGTTTTATAATCACTTTTCTGAAAAGAGAATAAATATTGCATATTTTAATTATGAGTTCTCTGTTATCAATATTGTCAGTTTTCAATAAGTATGATGAACCATTTCATGATTCCTTCCAAGTAAGAATTGCTCTTAAGTCCTTCTTTTAAAAATCTTAGATGCCTACAGTATTGAAAATACCCATGAATTTTTGAGAAATACAATTACACTGTAACTTGAAGCTGGGAAGCCCCATAAGACTTCATATAACAGATATTCTAGTACATCTCACTTTCAAACAAGTATAAATAAAATTTGTCCTATTTTGTTGATGCTAGGGAGTATTTTGAAATAAAAAAAAATACACGTTTTCCCCTGTATTAAGACTTTACTGAACACACCTGAATAGAGGTCTTTATGTATTTGGCACCTTTCAAAATGTATGATGTTCAAAGAAAAATTGGATATTTTCTTTACAAGAAATGCACAATTCAGTGCATGCAATAATTTGATAAAACAATGTAGAAAGAGAAGAACAAACAGTGTATTTTTGAGCTTCATTTTGACTTTCATCACGTGGAATCATTCTTTGCAGAATAACTTATAGCCATGTATCTTATTAATCAGAATTTCAACAGAAAAGTGACCAGTGGGCAGTTAGGTAATAATGTTATAATATTTGTTCAGTTCAGTTCAGTCACTCAGTCGTGTCCGACTCTTTGCGACTCCATGAATCGCAGCATGCCAGGCCTCCCTGTCCAACACTAACTCCCGTAGTTCACTCAGACTCATGTCCATCGAGTCAGTGATGCCATCCAACCATCTCATCCACTGTTGTCCCTTTCTCCTCCTGCCCCCAATCCCTCCCAGCATCAGAGTCTTTTCCAATGAGTCAACTCTTTGCATGAGTTGGCCAAAGTACTGGAGTTTCAGCTTTAGCATCATTCCTTCCAAAGAAATCCCAGGGCTGATCTCCTTGCTGTCCAAGGAGTCCAAGGGACTCTCAAGAGTCTTCTCCAACACCACAGTTCAAAAGCATCAATTCTTCTGCACTCAGCCTTCTTCACAGTCCAACTCTCACATCCATACATGACCACAGGAAAAACCATAGCCTTGACTAGANTATAAGTTTGCCTGACAATATCTCTTATGCTTATAACCTGCAGCGGGTCAGAACCACAGGTCTTCATTGCAAGTAACTGTCTCCTCCTCCTATGGAAGCACACATCTCTGCCCTGGCCCAGGACATACTGCTGCTTATCATCCACCTCTCCTCTCCTAAGTCAGAAAGAAGGCAGGGCTTACCTGGCACTGTGCCCCCTCCAGAAAGAGCCTCCCATTCCCAGCACGACTTGATGCCCACCTTGTATCCAGGTGTATGTAAGTGAAAGTCTTACCTCTTCTTCCAGGAAGTCTCCTTAAAGAGAAGCTAAATGCTCTTCTCTGTTTCTCCCTCCAGCAAGCTGTTGAAGTCCTAACAGACACCTTGAAACATGAAACTGAGAAGCACACCTAAGGGTGGGCAGAGATGGGACCTGGAGGAACCAAGCATCTGGCTACCTTAATGGCTTACTTCCTTACTACCTTCCTGCCCACCCCTGGGCATTTTTTAAAATGAGAAAAATAAAACAAAATCCACCTACTATTAACCCTATGTTAATAGAAACAGGAGATGGATTTGCTTACACCAACTCAATGTCACCAGAGATGACTAAACTACAATTTCTGCTGTTCCAGAAATTACATCTTAATTTCAGTCAGTTGGTAATCACCTGATTAACCCTAATGAGTTCACCTGCCTGACAGACTCCCCCATCTCCTAAAGGAAAGTAACCTTGCAATAACCAATCCAGTTTTTGGCCTAGTGTATCTTCCTTGTTCCCGGTCCCTTCTGTCTATAAAAAAATCTTCATTTTGTACAGCTTCTCAGAGCTCCTTACTATTTGCTAAATTAGATGCTACTCCATTCATGAATCATTGAATAGAGCCAATAAGATCTTTAAAATTTAACTCAGTTGAATTTTGTTTTCTAACAAGACAAATTGACAAAAAAAGCACACAATCTTATTGAGATTTATGTAACTCAGAGGAGTCTTCATAAGAAAATGGAGACCTAAAGAAGTGGTTAAACTTGAGTGTTTCTGTGCTAGGTTTGATGAAGAGTAGGAAGTCATGGAAAGACGTGACAGGACCAGAAGGTAGGAGTGGGAGGTGGTGTCTTAGGGAGATTTATCAAGGCTGATTCCTCCAGGTTCTTTTTGGGGTCCTAGTCTTGAAGATGCTCCATTCCTCTAGGTAGAGGGAGATTTTATGACCTTCTTAAGGAAAGAAGGTGAGGGAAATTCTCAAACTCAGTCACCTTAAAATATTCAATTTGTCAAATACCTTATATAGGAGGAATGTGTCCTGAATCCCACCAATATGCTTTTTTTTTTCTTTTTTTAATGCATTTGCTTACTGGGACTCTGTGAGCCAAAAGTGGCATTTCTGCCCATTTACTATGTGAGTTTTCACAGTGAAAATGGGTTTACATGGAAATAGCCCCACTGAACCCAAGAAGGCAAAATCAGAAATAGCTTTACAAACACAGTGTACAACACACACTTCTTATTGTACAATAACCACTGTATCTCAGTTAAAATCTGAAACTATTCTCTAAAATTATTCTTAAGGTATAGAGAAGTGAAGAGAAAATTATTTGGGATCAGGGGTTGGAAGCAAATTGCAAACACTTGTTTTCTTATGGAAATGATGTGGCACAGGCAGTATTTACATTTCAAACCAAAATTCTATGAGAGTTAACAGCCAGAACACTAAGAGGCCTCCTTAAAAACATTGAATCCTACAGGTAGAAATCTGAAGCTAGTGAACTACAACTGTGGGCTTTAAATGGGAAAGGGCTTTTTCCATACTTTTTCCTTCTATAGGAGACATAGAAGAGGGATTTTTAAATGTCAACTTGGATTTGAAGTAAGGGTTGTCTTTGTGAGCTAAACTATGGAACCAATATACAATAAACCAAGGCAGTGTTGCCCAAAACAGTTTGCCTCTTGGTGAGTGTTGAGCCAAAACACAAAGCAAAGCCAAAGATCAGGGGAAGATAGGATTTATTACTTGCAGCAAAGTAGGGAAAACACTGGACAACTTCTCCCTGATAGCAAAATTGGAAAAGTTTTAAGCTAAGTGCATGCTTGCTAAGTTGCTTCAGTCGTGTCTGACTCATTGCAACCCTGTGGACTGTAGCCCACCAGGCTCCTCTATCTATGGGATTCTCTAGGCAAGAATACTGGAGTGGATTGCCATGCCCTTATCCAAGGGATCTTCTCAACCCAGGGATCAGACTCACATCTCTTATGGCTTCTGTATTGGCAGGCACGTTTTTTACCACTATGGCCATGAGGGAAGCCTGTTAAGCTAAGTGTACACACATATTCATTAAGGGCTTCAGTAAAGGAGAACAGCAGAGGTCAGAGGGCTGAGGTCAACGGAGTCCAAGCTTTAGTTGACTGAAGTCAGGAGGGTCAACGCCTTCCTTTCATCCTCCACCAAGATGGGGGCCTTAGTTCCTGCAGAACTCAAAGATATATTGTTATGCATATTGTTCCTTTGACAAGAAACTGGACACTACTTTATCATTGAACTATTTGACTGCTTTTTCTCTGTTCCTGCATTCCTTTGCTACCTTAAGATCCTTAATTACTGAGACCTATACAAGGGCTTCCCTGGTGGCTCAGAGGTTAAAGCGTCTGCCAGCAGTGCGGGAGANTGGACACTGCTTTATCACTGAACTATTTGACTGCTTTTTCTCTGTTCCTGCATTCCTTTGCTACCTTAAGATCCTTAATTACTGAGACCTATACAAGGGCTTCCCTGGTGGCTCAGAGGTTAAAGCGTCTGCCAGCAGTGCAGGAGATCCCGGTTCGATCCCTGGGTTGGGAAGATCCCCTGGAGAAGGAAATGGCAACCCACTCCAGGGGGAGAATCCCATGGAGGAAGGAGCCTGGTAGGCTACAGTCCACGGGATTGCAAAGAGTCGGACACAATTGAGCGACTTCACTTTCATACAAGGGCAAGGTCTTCCCTGGTAGCTCAGCTGGTAAAAAATCTGTCTGCAATGCAGGAGACCCTAGTTTGATTTCTGGGTGACCCTAGTTTGATTTCTGGGTTGGGAAGATCCCCTGGAGGACGGACAGGCTACCCACTCCAGCATTCTGGCCTGGAGAATCTCTATAGACAGAGGAGCCTGGTGGATGCAAGAAGTCAGATATGACTGAGCAACTAAGCACAGCACAGCACATACTAGGGCAAGCAACAAAGCCAGGCTTAGATCACAAAGTGGCTTAGGCACAAATGAAGTCTTGTACACCAAAGAGAAGCCACCTCTAGTTCTTTCCCTCGTGGGATGCCCTACCCTATCTGCCTATAGCAAATATATATACATTTACAAAGAAGACCATGACTGAACGACAATTTATACAAGGCTGCCCAGGCCAGTCCAATTTTCTAATCAGTAAGTTAGACATTGTGGAAGGGGATTCAGCAGGGTTTTGTCCTATAACCATTCAATATTTGAATTTTACAACCTATTCTACTTATGCTGATTTGTTGCCATGAAGTCTTCTATAATACTATTTACCTAGAGGGCAAGAAGTCAGGCTGCGTGAATTTCCATGCATCTTTTAATTATTTCTCTCTACAACTGAATAAATTGACATTCTAATTTACACATCAATTTCTTCTGAACTTGTTATTTCCAGTCTGTAGACCCAAGTGCTTTTATCAAATGTCCACATTTAAAGATTGCAGCTTTAAATGCTCACAAGAGTCAGTCAGATGAAACAGATTTACCGTAAAACAACAGGGAATATGGGGGACTGTGACAAATCAGAAAACAGTATCAGTAGCTACCTAAAGTTTTGCAAATATTAAGTATTTCAGAGTCAAAGAACTATCTTCTGACTAGATCAGAAGAATCATTTTGTATCCCTGGGTTGCTGACTAGTGTATAGTTGTGATATTTTGTGACATTGTGATAATGTCACCAAACAGATGTGATATTTTTCAAATCCCAATAGCTGGGAGAAAATCCAGTCTTCCCCCTCTTGATCCATTTATTGGATGGCAGCTACTGATGCTGAAAATTCGGCCTCTGTGCACCAGTGCCAAATTGAAATTGGAGACAGAATTTGGGTAGAGTAGAAAAGAATAGCTTTATTGCTTTGCCACACAAAGCAGGGGTGCAGAAGGCTCATGCCCCTCAAAACTATTTGGTGTTGAGTTTTAAAGCAATAGTTGAGTGTGGGGCTGGTAAGAAGTGCTGAGGTGTGTGCAGGGCCTACATTCTTTTAATCTGTTCTCAGGAGATCTTCTGCTGAGCTGTGCTTCTCAAGCTTATCAAACAATGACCTTCTCCCTGGGATGAAGAATGCTTAATCAAGTTGTTCATCTTCCATTTGTTGGAGGTTTTGGTTCTGCAAAAGAGCTCAAAAATATTATTATGTGTCCCCTGAGGTGGAACCCGACCTTGCCCCAGGGCTGCACTATTGTTTCTTGATGCCTTATCTCTGCATCCCCTCACTTCCCTGATTAGCAACTGCTTGGACTGGCACTTTGGAACTCATGCAAAATCATAGAAGCTGAAGACTATTCCCCACAAACAAGAAATGGGGGACACAGAACGGCTTCTGTGTCAAGGAATCCCAGAGAGACCTGTTCAGTTTCACTACATAAGTTTTGAGATGGGTTTCTCAAACTTTTGTTTGCATAAAAATCACTCCATATCCTTGAAAATAGGGACTTTCCCAAGACACATTCTGCTACAGCAGCTATACATGGGTTAGCAATCTACTTTTTAATGATTGTCCAGGCACATTGATTCAGATGTTCCTTGGATCATCCTGAGGGACACTGGTGTCAACACTGCTTGTCTCAAAATTCACATATTAAAAGATATCATGTGTAATACCTTTCACTCCCACTTATCTAAATTTGAGATTATAATTAAAGAAGCCTCCATTTCCCTCCTTTCTGTCTGAAGGGAGAATCCATGACTGAGCCTAGCTGCTCTGAAGTCAGATCTCCTCAAGGAAATCATACACCTTCATGGGAAAACAAATAGTGAATCTAAGCACAATGATTAATTTATTCTTTCTTTGTAAACCATATGCATGTATGCTCAGTTGTGTCTGACTCTGTGACCTTACGGGCTGTAGCCCACCAGGTTCCTCTGTGCATGGGATTCTCCAGACAAGAATCCTGGAGTGGCTTGCCATTTCCTTCTCCAGGAATCTTTCCAAGCCAGGGAATGAATCCACATTTCCTGCATTGCAGGGGGATTCCTTATGGTCCCAGCTTTACTGAGGTAAATAAAATTGTAATAGAGTAAGTGTGCAATATGCCAGTTGGATTATATATACCTTGAGAAAGAATTCCCACTATCAAATTAATTAAAACACCCATCACCTTAAATAGTTACCTTTTCTTGTATGTATGAAAACACTTAAGATATACTCCCTTAACAAATTTCAATGATACAGTATTATCAACTATGATCTACGTGCTATATATGAGTCTCAGAACTACTTAGATATCTTTTTTATCTTTCAGCTTTATTGAGATATAATTGAATTATAGCACTGTATAAGATGTACAGCATAATGACTTGATCCATATACTGGAAAATGATTACCACATGCTGCTGCTGCTGCTGCTAAGTCGCTTCAGTCGTGTCCGACTCTGTGCGACGCCACAGACGGCAGCCCACCAGGCTCCCCCGGCCCTGGGATTCTCCAGGCAAGAACACTGGAGTGGGTTGCCATTTCCTTCTCCAATGCATGAAAGTGAAAAGTGAAAGTGAAGTCGCTCAGTCGTGTCTGACTCTTAGCGACCCCATGGACTGCAGCTCACCAGGCTCCTCCATCCATGGGATTTTCCAGGCAAGAGTACTGGAGTGGGGTGCCATTGCCTTCTCCAGATTACCACATAAGCTTAGTTTATACTCAATACCTCACATAGATACAAAAATGAAAAAAATTTTTTTTTCTTTGTGATGGGAATTTTAGGACCTTAACAGCTTTCAAATAGGCTATCAGTTCAGTTCAGAAGCTCAGTCATGTCAAACTCTTTGTGACCCCATGAATCGCAGCACNCTAGCCCCAGAAACTTGGGAAGTCCTTCCTCCTTGCTAAGCCTCAGTTGTCTGATCTGTAAATTGGGAAGGTAGGATTAGATTGACCTTGCAGTTGCTTCAGACTCTGACATGCTGATACTGAGACAACGTGAAGAGTCTTCAGAACAGAAGACCAGGAGAGGACATACAGGAAGCCTTGCCCAAGATGTTCATGCTGTAACGTGAAGCAAACCCAGCAACAGACAGAAAACAGAGCAAGAAACGGACGTTTTACTATGTAGAAATAAACACATTTGGGTCAGGTTTGGAAAGGATGAAGGGAAAACAGAAGTTTGTTAGATGGGTCGGGATTCTGTTTTCCTCTAGTTTTTAATTTTGATAATGCAGCTATAAAAATGAACTTCTCAAAATTAAGCTACTTCCTAAGAAAGAATCTGAAAATGATGAAAGGAGGCTAGCTAGACGCTTGCATGGCCTTACACTCACCGCAGGCAATCATCCTGGTGTTATCACAGGGGACACCAGGGGTCTCCATGGTCGTGATGTCGCCGTAGCAGCCATGGTACAGGCGGAAGTGCAGGCGAGGACTCATTGTGTGAGTGAAGGAGTGTGAGCCCCTAGAAGAGCCTGTAGGGCAGAATGATANCGCTCCCTGAGGGCCAGACAGTCCCCGCTCCCGTGTCAGCCCTACGTGAACTTCCCTCCAGTTTTGTCCTGTGTGTCTCCAGGATGCTTCAGCTCCGAGTCACTGCTGCTGAGTTCAGTCAGCAACTCAAAGCCTAGCAGGATAAAGAACTAGAAAAATCCCAATCTCCTTTAAGAAATGGCCAAAATAGCTCTGTAATGAACACAGTTTTAAGTCTTTATTCATCCATTGTTGACTAAGTCACAGCGGGCACGGGGCAGACCCGGGGCCCCACTCCCAGCCTGCCGTCCCCGGGAGCCCACGGGTGACAGGCCGCGTCCAGGAGACGTGGCGCTGCTGCGGGCATGGTCCCCGCAGCCAGCCAGCCCCCCGCCCTTCTGGTGGGAAAGGTGTTGCCCCGCACTGCTGGTGGGCACTGGCCGGGCATGGAGAGGCGGGCCGGGCCCGTGNCTGGGAGGGATTGGGGGCAGGAGGAGAAGGGGACGATAGAGGATGAGATGGCTGGATGGCATCACCAACTCGAATGACATGAGTTTGAGTGAACTCCGGGAGTTGGTGATGGACAGGGAGGCCTGGCGTGCTGTGATTCATGGTGTCGCAAAGAGTCGGATGGGACTGAGTGACTGAATTGAACCGAACTGAATGGTCTAGTGGTTTTCCCCACTTTCTTCAATTTAAGTCTGAATTTGGCAATAAGGAGCTCATGAACTGAGCGTACCGTTTTCGCTGATTGTATAGAGCTTCTCCATCTTTGGCTGCAAAGAATATAATCAATCTGATTTCAGTCTTGGCCATCTGGTGATGTCTATGTGTTTTTCTTTGATTTTCATAAATTTTTGAAATGTTTGAAAAATCAACTTTTTTTTGATTTCCATAAATTTTGGAACTCACCAAAGTGGAAAAAGTGACCCTGAATTAATCATATGTAATAAATATAACCATGTTAAAGTAATTTTCAAATAATATGTGAAACTTTGCATTTTTAAAAGTTCAAAAATTTTTCTGTCATTGATTTCTCACATCTGCACTAAGATTTAAGTAAAGGCAGCCCATGACATAGAAGGTTGCTTTTCTTGGTTTGTGTGGTTTGTAATTTCATCTAAGATTAAGGACTAAAACAATATGGGAAACATGTTTTAGGACAAAAAGGAGAATCACTTCTTCACTGATCTGTGCTAATGATAGTGGTGCTTATTTGAATCACTAAAGTAAAAATAAGTACATGTGCACAGTGCAGGTGAATGCTGTGGTTCCAGTTAATAAAGGTATAAAGCAGACTCGGAGAGAACTAGAAGACCCTGCAAGCCTCAGGTCTTAGGAGGAAGGAAAGGCAGTCCATGTGTGTGAATGCTTAGTAGCCCATAAGGACCCTAAGGACTGTAGCCCAACAGATTCCATGAGATTCTCCAGGCAAAAATACTAGAAGGGAACAAAGAAAGTGAAGTCACTCAGTCATGTCCAACTCTTTGCAACCCCATGGACTGTAGTCCACCCGGCTCCTCCATTCATGGGATTTTCCAGGCAAGAGTACTGGAGTGGGTTGCCATTCCCTTCTCCAGGAGATCTTCCCACCCCAGAGCCTGAACCAGCACGTCCTGTGTCTCCTTGCATGACAGGTGGATCCTTTACATTGAGCCGCCTGGAAAGCCAAAGCAGTGCATGCAAACCTATAACCTGTTCTATTCGCATAGCTTAGTCTCTGTGTTTAAATTCTTTGGGTAGCACAAATATTTTTGGTCTTATGTTTAGATAAGTTACAAGCTAAAATAAAGTAATTTGACATTAAATAGAGAATTTGACATTAAAAGAGTAGAACAATTTCTTCCCAAATAAAAGAGCTTTTACTTCGTTCTAATTTTTAGAAGAGAAGCTTTCTTCCTTGTAAGTCCTTGCAAAATCACCTCTCCAAAGCCCAGGTCAAGTTAACACCAATAGTCATGGGCATTATTGGCAAAAATTTTTGGAGTACATTCTGTGCCAGGTAATAGGAAAGAATTAACACAGATAAATCCCTGCACTTGTAAAACCTCACAAAATTCACTCCCTCCTAGCCCTCTTGCTGGACCACAAGCCAGTCAAATCAGTGAGGTGAAGATGCTACATTTTCAGCAGTTCAAATTGCCAAATCTTTCAGAAATTTAGGAGTGGAAGAGCCTGGAATGTAGAGTGTTTATAGGGGAGGTTTGACTGAAGCAACTGAATAGGAGCATGCCATCCCAGAAGGGCATGACAGTCTAGAAAAAAATGGGTGTAAATCAAGATGGGGAAGTTGCCTGATCCCTGTCTTGGGACTTTGGCATGTGGGGATTTTATCCCACCTAGCACGTTCCCAAGACAATGAATGGAACAATTTGACTCAGATAATACTTCAGAAAAGACTAAACAGTCTTTTTAAATTCAGGTTTATACAATTTCTAGTAACGAGTTTTAGAGGAACTTGTAAGTGTGCTGGATTGTGTGGCGTGGTTTCATACATTTGCTTATCCCCCCTAGGAACTGCCATGAACAAGCCATGATGGGAAGCTGAACAGCCCAGAATGCACTTAGTGCTGTGCTTAGTCACTTAGGCATGTCCAACTCTTTGCAACCCCATGGAGCCTACCAGGCTCTTCTGTCCACGGGGATTTTCCAGGCAAGAATACTGGAGTGAATTGCCATGCTCTGCTCCAGGGGATCTTCCTAACCCAGGGATTGAACCCAGGTCTCCCTCATTGCAGGCGGATTCTTTACCATATGAGCCATGAGGGAAGCCCGTGAACCTGGAGTGGGTAGCCTATCCCTCCTCCAGGGGATCTTGCCAACCCAGGAATTGAACTGGGGTCTTCTACATTGCAGGCAGATTCTTTAACAGCTGAGCTACCAGGGAAGCCCAGAATGCACTTAAAGCCAATCCTTGTCCAACCTTCTGCTTGAGATCAGCAAACAACCCCACAGAAGGCCAACAATGTAGGTTTATTGTAATGCCTTTAAATGAATCTGAGGACTAAAGTTTGGAGCCTTTTCAGTGGGGTTAACTTGAGACGTACTAGGCTGGCATTTTCTACTCACCCCCAAGATCGTCTTTACCTCAATTTTCCCCAAAGTTCATTGTTGGTGTCTAGTCACTGCTTGCTAGAGATACCAAGGGAACATTTCATGCAAAGATGGGCACAATAAAGGTCAGAAATGGTATGAACCTAACAAAAGGAGAAGGTATTAAGAAAAGGTAGCAAGAATACATGGAAGAGCTATACAAAAAAAGATCTTAATGACCCCGATAACCTCAAGGGTGTGTTCACTCACCTAGAGTCATACATCCTGGAATGCAAAGTCAAGTGGGCCTTAGAAAGCATCATTATGAACAAAGAGAGTGGAGGTGATGGAATTCCAGTTAAGTTATTTCAAATCCTCAAAGATGATGCTGTGAAAGTGCTGTACTCAATATGGGAGCAAATTTGGAAAACTCAGCTGTGGCTACAGGACTGGAAAAGGTCAGTTTTCATTCCAATCTCAAAGAAAAGCAATGCCAAAAATGTTCAATCTACTACACAAATGCACTCATCTCATACACTGGCAAGGTAATGCTCAAAATTCTCCAAACCAGTCTTCAACAGTGCATGAACTGTTAACTTTCTGATGTTCAAGCTGGATTTAGAAAAGGCAGAGGAACCAGAGATCAAATTGCCAACATCCATTGGATCACAGAAAAAGCAAGAGAGTTCCAGAAAAACATCGACTTCTGCTTTATTGACTATGCCACAGCCTTTTTGTGGATCACAACAAACTGTGGAAAATTCTTAAAGAGATGGGAATACCAGACCACNGGAACCAGAGATCAAATTGCCAACATCCATTGGATCACAGAAAAAGCAAGAGAGTTCCAGAAAAACATCGACTTCTGCTTTATTGACTATGCCACAGCCTTTTTGTGGATCACAACAAACTGTGGAAAATTCTTAAAGAGATGGGAATACCAGACCACCTTACCAATCTCTTGAGAAATCTGTATGCAGGTCAAGAAACAACAGTTAGAACCAGACATGGAACAAAAAACTGGTTCTAAATTGGGAAAGAAGTATGTCAAGGCTGTATATTGTCACCCTGCTTAATGTAACTTACATGCAGGGTACATCATGCAAAATGCTGGGCAGGATGAAGCACAGCTAAAATCAAGATTTCCAGCAGAAATATAGTAATCTCAGATATTCAGATATTCTGCCCTTTGGCAGAAAGTGAAGAAGAACTGAAAAGCCTCTTGATGAAAGTGAAAGAGGAGAGTGAATAAGCTGGCTTAAAACTCAGCTTTCAGAGAGCCAACATCATGGCATCTGGTCCCATCACTCCATGGCAAATAGGTGGGGAAACAATGGTAACAGTGAGAGAGTTCATTTTGGGGGGCTCCAAAATCACTGAAGATGGTGACTGTAGCCATGAAATTAAAAGACACTTGCTCCTTAGAAGAAAAGCTATCACCAACCTAGACAGCATATTAAAAAGCAAAGCCATTACTTTGATGACAAAGGTCTATCTAGTTAAAGCTATGGCTTTTCCAGTAGTCATGTATGGATGTGCCAGTTGGACCATAAGAAAGCTGAGGGCTGAAAAATTGATGTTGGACTGCAAGAAGATCCAAGAAATCCATCCTAAAGGAAATCAGTACTGAAAACTCCAATGCTTTGACTACCTGATGAGAAGACCTGACTCATTAGAAAAGACCCTGATGCTGGGAAAGATTGAAGGCAGGAGGAGAAGGGGACAAGAGAGGATGAGATGGTTGGATGGCATAACTGACTTGATGGACATGAGTTTGAGCAAGCTCTGGGATGGATAGGGAGACCTGGCATGCTGCAGTCCATGGGGTCACAAAGACTCGTACATGACTTAGTGACTGAACTGAACTGAAGTCACTACTTGTCATACACAATATTTATCCTAGTGACTCTAAGGGGAAATCCTTCAATTACGCATAATTTTGCTCAGTTATTTTACTGGCATTAGTAGAGTGAATATTCTTGGCTTAGGTAGATTTAAGCACTAGTTGCAATAACAAATCCAAAAGACCTTTATAAATTTGAGTTGAAGAAAAGAAAACAGCAGGTTTACAATGGTTCACCTTACAGGTGCTGATGGCACTTGTGTGGGGTTTCATTAGCAACTCTCATTGCATATTTGGATTGCTTCTCAAATGTGTACACACTGGAAAGTTCCCAGACACTTGTGCCTAGAATGAATATTTTGCTGTATTCTTCAAGGCCAAGGAGACTCTATTGACTTCCAGCTTCCAGCAAGATATAAACAAAATTTAAATACATATTTTCTTGTATAGATTGTTGTGATTATTGGGATACAATATCATTGAATACCAGTTGGTATTAAGCTAACATACAAATAGCCAACACTTTTTGGTTATTTCCTATGTGTTTACTCTGTGCGAGATGCCTTTATACACAACTGGAAATATTATTCTCATTTTATCAGAGAAGAATCTTAGGCTTGAAGTATTCTCAGAACTACACAGCTAGCAATTTACTTTGAAAATTTCTTTGGAAAAGAAAGGACAAAATAAAAAGAATTGGCTTAAAAAAAAAACTGTTTAAGAAACTGTTATTTACCAGCTATCCCTTCTCCCTGTGTTTATACACACAATTCACACAACCAGATAAGCTCAGTGGAAACCCACCAGTTTATCTTCTCAGAAGAAGAATATTGGGTGTCACTTGATTAAGAACTCCTGAAACAGTTGAGAAGGTGAATGGAGCACAGTTCTAAAGATAGGGACATTCAGTTCAGTTCAGTTCAGTTCAGTCACTCAGTCATGTCTGACTCTTTGCAACCCCATGAATCACAGCACACCAGGCCTCCCTGTTCATCACCATCTTCCGGAATTCACCCAGACTCACGTCCAAGTCCGTGATGCTATCCAGCCATCTCATCCTTGGTCGTCCCCTTCTTCTCCTGCCCCCAATCCCTCCCAGCATCAGAGTCTTTTCCAATGAGTCAACTCTTCACATGAGGTGGCCAAAGTNGTGACTTAGCAGCAGCAGCAGCATATGGGATTTAGAAAGATGGTATTGGCATTCCTATATGCAAGGCAGCAAAAGAGAAACAGATAATAAAATAAAAACAAAAATAAAACACCCACCCAAAGAATAGGCTTTTGGACTCTTGGGAGTAGGTGAGGGTGGGATGATTTGAAAGATATCATTGCCATATGTAAAATAGATGACCAGTGCAAGTTCAATGCATGAAGCTGGGCACTCAAAGTCAGTGTTCTGGGACAACCCAGAAAAATGATATAGGGAAGGAGGTGAGTGGGGGTTCAGTCTAGGGGGACACACGTGCACCCATGGATGATTCATGTTAATGTATGACTTAAAAAACACAATATTGCAAAGTAATTATCCTCTAATAAAAACAAAATAAATTGTTGTTGTTGTTGTTTAAGAAAAAGAAAGCAACAAGCATCAAAAGAGAGTAAAAGATGATTTTTCAGATCTTGGAAATTTCTCATAATTAAAGGACATGAATTTAAACTCAAAAGGTTGGTAAAAAACCTAATACAATAGATTTTGTTTTAAGTCAAGCCTAACCTCGCGTGGGGAAATTGACAAGACGGCACCATGCTCTTGCCCCACGCTCTCATGTCCTCATCCCACATTCTGCAAACAATGAGCTTACACTTGTGTAGCAGCTGAGATCGCTTATGGCACTGCACATACGTGTCAGGAGGTACTCGTTTGGCCACGGGCTACTTTTGTTCTGTAAGTATATATAAGCTTCACCTGGAAAAGCCCTAAAGGGGTGTGTGGTTATGTTGTATTATGTTATGTCTGCTGCTACAGCTGCTGCACCAGCCAGGAGAGAATAAACACATTTGCAATTCCTATGGCTCCTTGCATTTTCTTCCAGCCTCTTAGGTTGCGTCTTGTCTATAGTGGGTTCAGCAAACAGTGCACACTGTGAGATACAGTGAGATAATTGGCACTGTAAGCAGGATTAGCAACACACCTTGAAAAATATCACAATTCTGGTAAGCATCCTACGCTTCTAAGAGAAAAAAAATATGTCAGATAAAAGGATTAAAAATGAAAAGGGCTTTTTAATTCACAATACAAATCTGAAAGTTGAAAACAACACAGCAAAACTTTTGAAGTTCAGAAGGAAAATTACTTTCAAATTTAAAAAAATTCTTTTTTTTTTTAAAGACAATTATCTATTAAGCATGAGAATTGAATAAAGGTAGGAACTTTTCCCTTTTCTCAGGAAGCAACTAGAAAAAAAAACCTGTACCAACACAAGAGAGGATTCAGTAATGATGCCCAGGCCTCTAGGATGTAGTGAAGTCCCTTGAGTACAGGGCCCAGGTCATTCTCAGGATCCTGAGGGGGAAGGGCAGGCACAACTGGGACACCCACAGGATGCAAAAGTGGACCTGAAATCTCTTGGAAATCTTCCTATAGGATCATGGAATTGTATTTTAATGAGATTTAGACACTGGGGAGGGTTAGGTCTGGAATAAAAGGTAAATTCATAAGAAACTAAGCAACTGAAAAGAAGGCAGCTAACTTTAGGGACAAATTTTATGCAAACAAAAGCAACTGCATGCCAATTGGCTCACCTATGTATACAATTTACATAACAGTGATGAGATAAACAATAAATACTAATTTAAACTGAAATATGTTAAAATTATATTAAGATCATTGGAGTTGAGGAAATGGTGTGTGTGTGTGTGTGTTGGCAACAGCAGGAGTGAGTTAAAACTTTATCTTCTCATCATGCATCTGTTCATTTATGTGGGCTCAGTCATGTCCAACTCTATGTGACCTTAGGGACTGTGGCCCTCCAGGCAAGAATATTGGAGTGGGTTCCAATTTCTTCTTCCAAGGGATCTTCCCTACCCATGGATTGGACCCACATCTCCTGCATCTCCTGCACAACAGGGGGATTCTNATGTGGGCTCAGTCATGTCCAACTCTATGTGACCTTAGGGACTGTGGCCCTCCAGGCAAGAATATTGGAGTGGGTTCCAATTTCTTCTTCCAAGGGATCTTCCCTACCCATGGATTGGACCCACATCTCCTGCATCTCCTGCACAACAGGGGGATTCTTTAATGCTTAGCCATCAGGGAAGCCCTATCTTCTCGTGCTGTGCTGTAGTGGGCTTAGTCACTCAGTCTTGTCCAACTCTTTGAGTCCCCATCGACTGTAGCCCACCAGGCTCCTCTGTCCATGGGGATTCTCCAGGCAAGAGTACCGGAGTGGGAGCCTCCTCCAGGGGATCTTCCCAAGCTAGGGATAAAACCCAGGTCTGCACTGCAGGCAGATTCTTTACCATTTGAGCCACTAGGGAAGCCTGTGGATACTGGAGTGCGTAGCCTATCCTTTCTCCAGGGAATATTCCCGATCCAGAAATCAACTGGGGTCTTCTGCATTGTGGGGATTCACTAGCTGTGCTACCAGGGAAGCCCATCTTCTCATAGATAAGGTCAAAAACTGAAAAATTTAAAAGTGGCAATATAGCCATGTTATACAGAGTTATGAAAATAAAACCAAAAGAAACATTTAAAAAGATAAGGGCTCTGTAGAATAGGATATTGAGAGTGTAGTAGACAGTATTTTTAAAATAATAAACCTTATAAAAATATTTCTTTTAAACTATATGGATACATACATTGATGAAAGAAAAGCTAACACAGGTGTCCAACATAAAGATGAAGTTGCTTTTCCCATAAGCTATTCACCTGATGTCCAGGTAAGAGATCTGAGAGCTTTCCTCCTACATTTCACACTATCCTAAATCCTAACTCCTACCCATTCCATGGCTAAAGAAGTGATAATAGTCACAAACAAATAGTAAAAAACAAATTTTTTACTATCCTCAAAAAATTGGGGTGGCATCAATTATCATATCTCCCAAGATTTGCCTTCTTCCTATATATCATCTTATTGATTTTTATTTAAATTTATTGAGGATTATTTAGACAGCATAATCATATATCATGACTTCATCAAAAGTGTTGAGCTGGACATCAGGCAACCACCTTCTATGATGGCTTATTATGTTTGTTAGTTGGGATGGGTTAAACTCACAGTCCTTTAACACTATCCCACAATCTCAGTAGTTTTAACACAAAAACGTCAATCTTCCTCTCAAAATCTACTCTAAGGAAACAGAGAAACTATTATTCAACACAGTTGAATTCACCACTTGCAGAGATGAAAGAAATAAAAGGAAACCAGATTGGAAAACAAGAAGTAAAACTCTCACTATTTGCAGACAGCATTATAATATATGTAGAAACCCTAAAGATACCACCAGAAACTTATAACAGCTAATAAATGAATTTAGCAAAGTCACAACATACAAAATTAGTAGGCTATGATTCAAATGTTGGGGCACTTAATGTTGTCCCAGAGGTCTCTGAGGCTGTCCTCTTTTCTTCTTTATTCTGCTCTGCTTCTGTTATTTCCATTATATCTTCTAACTTACTTATGTTTGTTTGTTTTTGCTTCAATTACTCTACTGTTGGTTCCCTGTAGTGTATTTTTAATCTGTTTTTGCATTGTTCATTATTCTTTAATTCTTCTAGGTCCTTGTTAAACATTCGTTGCATCTTCTCGATCTATTCCTCCAGTCTATTAACCTGTGCTTCCATTTTGTTTTCAAGATTTGGGATCATTTTTACTATCATTATTCTGAATTCTCTTTCAGGTAGACTCCCTATCTCCTCCTCCTGGGATTGACCTGGTTGGTTTTTACTGCATTTCTCTGTCTTTTCATTTTGTTTAGTTTGCTATGTTTGAGGTCTCCTTTCTGCAGGTTGGAAGGTCGTAGTTACTCTTAACTGTGGCGTCTGCCCACTATGGTTTGATTTGGACCAGTGCCTTGTGAAGCTTTCCTAGTTGGGGGACTTGTGCCTATGTTTTGGTGGATGGAGCTGGATCTTACCTCTCTGAAGGGCAGATCATGTCTGGTAGAGTTTTTGTGTGTCTATTGGTTGGTATGGCTTTGGGCAGCCTGCTCGTTAATGTGCAAGGTTGTGTTCCTGTTTTGTTGAAGGATATGTGTGGGGTGTCCTGCACTGGAGTTTGCTGGCTTTTGGGTGGAACTTGGTCTCAGGGTCAGCATGGAGGCCTTTGGGCAGACTCTTGTTTATTAATGCTCCAAGCAGTCAGACGTTCTCTGATGGTCCAAAGTCTGGAATTGAATCTACTACCTCTGGGGTTCAGGTCTGATCACTTACAGTAGCATCAAAACTTCTCAGACCACACAGCGCAGAAGAGAAAACCCTTAGGTTGATGGTGAAATGTTCTCAATAGTCAGGAACACTCAAAGGGTTTACAGACTTATACTGAGGGGGAAACTAGAAGAGGGAGAAGGAGGAAAGGAGAAGAAAGGAACAGAGGGAGAAAGAAGGAAAAGGTGAAAAGAGAGGCAAAAGAGAAAAGAGCAATCAAGCCAATAATCAAACCCTAAGTGAAAATGGGAACTAAAAATTAAATTCTCATATATACAAAATTAATTATAAAAGATCAACAAGCAAAAATTAAAAACCTAGAATAAAAATTGGATTCTCAAAAGTACCATATCAAAAACAAAATATTTTAAAATATAGAATTTATTTTTTAAATTTGGTGGGTTTTATTTTTTTAATGTAAAAAGGGGCTATAAAAATAAAAATTAAAGGAGTAATAAAGAGCTATATTAAGACAATATGAGAAATAAAAAGATGGGGAGAAAAATAATTNAAATCCTTACTGCCTTGAGGCAAGATTACTCCCTTAACCATAAGGTAGGGGTACTCATTCAGACGCTCCACCGCAGATGACAGAATCCTTCCTACCAGTCTGAGTTACACGTCAAGAGTTACAAAGAAGGGCATTTCCCTTTCCTGTTTAGACTGGCCTCTGTCCACCTATTCTCTGCTTTCTCACTGCATCTGAACAAATAAATTCATTAATTCACTGATTCAATTTAGACCAGCATTATTCTCTCAGCTCTTGGATATAGGTCACTTTAGTGAAAAAGCTATAGGATTTTCCCTCATCCATCAGTGGAGCTAAAAATCCTATACCTATTTTAAGGATTTGGGTACCAGGCACAGCACCCAGCTTAAAAAAGAATCTCATGATGATTTTCACTGTTTTTCACCTCTTTGCAACTGAATGGGGCATGGCACCTGAGGCCCAGAAGCGCTTCTCTGCTGTATTGGAATACAAGAATAAAGCAGCGGTCACAGGAAGCTGTTCCTCGAAACTTACTCTGGATCCACTGTGGCTTATAAAGTAATGGGAGGCAGGAAGTGGCTGGAAAAGATCCCGGAGAGACTGTGTCTGGGAGCATTTGCTTTTTGACTCTTTGCACACTGGGTGTTACCAGGAGAGAAGAGAGACTGCCCAGGTCAGTGCTGACGCGAGCCCCTCTGTCCCTCCCAGGTTTCCAGACCTTGTGGTCTTAGGCAGCAGGCCTCTGCCTCTTCCCCACTTGGACATGGTGTTGGTGCTATAGTCACTAAGTCACATCTGACTCCTGCGACCTCATGGACTGTAGCCCACCAGCCCCCACTTGGATGACTGCACTTTATTTAGGGCGTATAGAAAAGACCCTGATGATGGCAAAGATTGAAAGTGGGAGGAGACGGGGACGACAGAGGATGAGGTGGTTGGATGGCATCACCGACTCAATGAACATGAGTTTGGGCAAGCTCCAGGAGATGGTGAAGGACAGGAAAGCTTGACGTGCTGAAGTCCATGGGGTCACAAAGAGTCAGACACGACTGAGCCACTCAACAACAGCAACACAGCACAGGAGATGGGAAACTTTTGCTCAGCAAACAAAGTTTTCTGTGACCCTGGGAACCCAGAGAGTCCCCTTTTGTTGTTGAACAATTCTCCTTATCTGTGTTGTTTTTCTTTAACTCAGCAGTGTTAATTTATTCTCACCTGTTTCTCACTGAAAGCTGAAGGCTTAATGTTCCCATCGGAAACTTCTGGCACTGTGCATGGTGTGCCTGCCAAGTGGCAGCCCTTTAGGTAGGGCTTCTACAGAAAAATCATGCCGGGGGGGCTCTGCTTCCCAAGATGTCAACAGCACAACTTAAAGAGGCCACAGGGCCTGCTGGAGATCAGCTCATGAGAATCCACTTTCCTCCCCAGCTGGCACCGGAGCCACTGCTGGGGGCAGGTGTGTTTGCACACTTGGGGCCACTGCCTCGCACAGTCATCTCTTCTCTGGGGAACCACCCTATTCCAAAGAGGGGCCACGTCCCTCCAGACCTGGGCCATTGACTGATGGGGGTGCAAAAGCCAGCCCCTTTTCTGGTGGGGTCCTTCATACCATTCCTGCTAGGCTGGAACAAAAACCAGTCTGCTCTGGAACTCTTCACCTGAAAACATTCCCATAAATTAGCTAAACCTGAACCCCTGACTCTGGCTCTGCTTGTAGGGACAACCAGCCTTAGACAAGATCAAGAAAATCTTTTAAGGAATATCATATGGATATGTTACTCATAACACATTTTTGTTCCATTTTGCTTTGTGGTCCTTTTATTTACCAACTTTTTTATTGAAATATAGTTGAGGTACAACATTGTGTAAGTTACAGGTGTACAATATTGTGACTGTCTCTTATACACATCTCTCCTCCAGACTCAGGGCAACTGGTGGACACATGAGTGTGTGTGTGTATATATCTTTATTCTTTATATAAATATGCATGTGTGGATTGCTGATGCTGCCAGTCGTCTTGCTATTCACACTGTTTGCCTGAGAGCTCAGTTGGTAAAGAATACACCTGCAATGCAGGAGACCCTGGTTCAATTCCTGGGTCGGGAAGATCCCCTGAAGAAGAGGTAGGCTACTTGTAGCTCAACTGGTAAAGAATCCTCCTGCAATGAGGGAGACCTGGGTTTGATCCCTGGGTTGGGAAGATCCCTTCGAGAAGGGAAAGGCTACCCACTCCAGGATTCTGGCCTGGAGAATTCCATGGGCTGTATAGTCCATGGGGTCGCAAAGAGTCGGACATGACTGAGCGACTTTCACTTTCATACCGTTTGCACTATTCGTTGAATCCAGGATAGGCAAAGCGTAAGCTAAGAGGCTTGAAGGAGACTCCAGGAAGTGTAGGAACTGCAGACATGTTTATTCTCTTCTGGCAACAGCCAGAGTATAACCTAACAGAACACACCCTCTCTCCTGGCTGGCACAACAGCCACGACAGTATCCTCTCCTGGCTGCTGCAGCAGCTGCACAGTAGACACGCTGCACTCCCTCCTCGCACGGCTGACCCGACAGCCACAACCGTGACATACCAGTCACTCCTGCTGCTTCACGAGTGGAGCTCACGCATTTGAAACACACAAAACCCACGACCAGGTGAGTACCTCGTGACACGTTTGCGCAGTGCTATAAGTGACCTCAGCTGTTCCATAGTCATTATTTACAAAACGTGGGGTGAGAGAGTTGAGCACTGCATCTTGGCTAACTTGCTTTCCCCACACTCCACCCCTTCAGGGTCTCTCGCCTCACATTCTACGCAGTCCATCTCCTGTGATATTTCCTCGGGGAGTGACACTGACCCTTGGATTTGCATCCTGTGACAGCAATAGCTGTAACCACAAGCAGTTACATCTCCAAAACAGAGCAGAAACTAATGCTAGGTATCACCTGGAACGCATGTTGCAGCCCTTGCTCTCACGGGGCTAGAAGAGCCCCCACTGCATGAAGAATGCCTTTATCTTCCAAGGCCAAGTCCAGCCCACTGTCTGTCCTTGTGAGATTGCAGGAAAGCCTCCACAGGGGCAACTCCACTCCGGCGGAGTTTTATTAAGGACCCACAAAAGTCCCCACAGGCACCAGGACAACCCCTTCAAGGAAGGGATCTTTTGCAGTGTTCATAGTCCACTCACATGACTATACTTCTAAATCTGAAGACACAGCCTTCCCAGCACGCTGTCTAAATCTACATCATAAGACACAGCCTTTATAGTATACCTTTGCACAAATCAGCCTGCACATGCATCCATGTAACCCAGGTGGGACCCTGCCAGTGTGGGCCCCATTCGGGGTCTTCATACTTTCAAAATGGTGTCTCACATGCCCTCCTCTTCTTCTCTCAATAAAGACCTGTAAATCCCCGCAGGTCCCAGGCCCACCACTGTGCCAGTCACAAAAGCCAAGCTGCCAGATTTCCCCTTGCTTTTGCCAAAACACAAGTCGACCAACTCCACCTGAGGATATGTCGATATATCGTGAACTCAGTCTCACTAGAGGCCCCTTGAGGATGTGCCCCTGGGTCATAGGCTGCTCATGCTTGTCTTTCTGCTGTACAACAGGCCTCGCTGCCAAGCAGGGTCCTGCAGTCTGACAACGTTCATCATCACCGTCACTTACCGCCTCGCTGTCAGAGATGCTGGGTTCTTCAAAGCTACGGGGTCCTTGCTCTAATGCCAATATTCGTTGCTCTGGTTCTTCCAAGTGTCTTTGCACATTGTGCACTGGCCTGGCATCAGAAAGGGCACCATCCATATTCGCCTCCAGGACAATCAGGAAGATCCACCCCACGGTGCCAGCAGAGTCTGTGCCACCTTGTTTGGCAAACAGGAACTCACTGCCCGTAATGCCTTTCCATGCTATCTGGTGAGCCTTCCACCACCTCCCAGTCTTCCACTGGAGCCCACGCCAAGAGGACCACAGCCACACGGTACCACATGCCACCGCATGCTATGTGGTGGCCACTGGCTTCCTCCATCCAGTGAAGCCTCAGGCTCCCCTCACTGCCAGGTGCTCTGCCGACTACACCAGTTGTATTGCTGATCCTATCCACTGCACTAATCGTCTCGCTGTCCACACTGTTCGCTCTGTTCACTGAACCCAGAGTAGGCAAGGTGCCAGGTAAGAGGCTGGAGGGAGACTCGAAGAGCTGTAGGAACTGCAGACAGATTTATTCTCTTCTGGCAACATCCATAGCTTAACCTAACACAACACAGCCTCTCTCCTGGCTGACGCAGCAGCCCCAACAGTGGACACTGTATTTTCTCCTATCCTGACTGACCCAATGGACATAGCCGTGACACAGCAGTAATACCCACCATGTTAAGGGTGGAGCTAACATATCCATACACACATAAAACCCGTGACCAAGTGAGTGCCTCCTGACACGCATGTGCCTTGCTACAAGTGAGCTCAGCTGTGACATAACCATTACTTACAAAACGTGGGCTGAGAGAGTCTGAACACACCATCCTGAATAATTTGCTCTCTCTCCACAATGTATTTTCCCCAAATCCTTACTGCCTTGAGGCAAGATTACTCCCTTAACCATAAGGTAGGGGTACTCATTCAGACGCTCCACCGCAGATGACAGAATCCTTCCTACCAGTCTGAGTTACACGTCAAGAGTTACAAAGAAGGGCATTTCCCTTTCCTGTTTAGACTGGCCTCTGTCCACCTATTCTCTGCTTTCTCACTGCATCTGAACAAATAAATTCATTAATTCACTGATTCAATTTAGACCAGCATTATTCTCTCAGCTCTTGGATATAGGTCACTTTAGTGAAAAAGCTATAGGATTTTCCCTCATCCATCAGTGGAGCTAAAAATCCTATACCTATTTTAAGGATTTGGGTACCAGGCACAGCACCCAGCTTAAAAAAGAATCTCATGATGATTTTCACTGTTTTTCACCTCTTTGCAACTGAATGGGGCATGGCACCTGAGGCCCAGAAGCGCTTCTCTGCTGTATTGGAATACAAGAATAAAGCAGCGGTCACAGGAAGCTGTTCCTCGAAACTTACTCTGGATCCACTGTGGCTTATAAAGTAATGGGAGGCAGGAAGTGGCTGGAAAAGATCCCGGAGAGACTGTGTCTGGGAGCATTTGCTTTTTGACTCTTTGCACACTGGGTGTTACCAGGAGAGAAGAGAGACTGCCCAGGTCAGTGCTGACGCGAGCCCCTCTGTCCCTCCCAGGTTTCCAGACCTTGTGGTCTTAGGCAGCAGGCCTCTGCCTCTTCCCCACTTGGACATGGTGTTGGTGCTATAGTCACTAAGTCACATCTGACTCCTGCGACCTCATGGACTGTAGCCCACCAGCCCCCACTTGGATGACTGCACTTTATTTAGGGCGTATAGAAAAGACCCTGATGATGGCAAAGATTGAAAGTGGGAGGAGACGGGGACGACAGAGGATGAGGTGGTTGGATGGCATCACCGACTCAATGAACATGAGTTTGGGCAAGCTCCAGGAGATGGTGAAGGACAGGAAAGCTTGACGTGCTGAAGTCCATGGGGTCACAAAGAGTCAGACACGACTGAGCCACTCAACAACAGCAACACAGCACAGGAGATGGGAAACTTTTGCTCAGCAAACAAAGTTTTCTGTGACCCTGGGAACCCAGAGAGTCCCCTTTTGTTGTTGAACAATTCTCCTTATCTGTGTTGTTTTTCTTTAACTCAGCAGTGTTAATTTATTCTCACCTGTTTCTCACTGAAAGCTGAAGGCTTAATGTTCCCATCGGAAACTTCTGGCACTGTGCATGGTGTGCCTGCCAAGTGGCAGCCCTTTAGGTAGGGCTTCTACAGAAAAATCATGCCGGGGGGGCTCTGCTTCCCAAGATGTCAACAGCACAACTTAAAGAGGCCACAGGGCCTGCTGGAGATCAGCTCATGAGAATCCACTTTCCTCCCCAGCTGGCACCGGAGCCACTGCTGGGGGCAGGTGTGTTTGCACACTTGGGGCCACTGCCTCGCACAGTCATCTCTTCTCTGGGGAACCACCCTATTCCAAAGAGGGGCCACGTCCCTCCAGACCTGGGCCATTGACTGATGGGGGTGCAAAAGCCAGCCCCTTTTCTGGTGGGGTCCTTCATACCATTCCTGCTAGGCTGGAACAAAAACCAGTCTGCTCTGGAACTCTTCACCTGAAAACATTCCCATAAATCAGCTAAACCTGAACCCCTGACTCTGGCTCTGCTTGTAGGGACAACCAGCCTTAGACAAGATCAAGAAAATCTTTTAAGGAATATCATATGGATATGTTACTCATAACACATTTTTGTTCCATTTTGCTTTGTGGTCCTTTTATTTACCAACTTTTTTATTGAAATATAGTTGAGGTACAATATTGTGTAAGTTACAGGTGTACAATATTGTGATTCACAATTTTAAGTGTATACTCCATTTACACTGAACTATAAAATATTAGTTATATTCCCCATCTTGTACAATATTCTTGTGGCTTATGTTATACATAGTATTTTATACCTCTTAATCTCCGACCCCTGTATTGCCCTTTCCCTTCCCTCTCCCTGCTGGTAACCCCGAGTATGTTCTCTCTGTGAGTCTGCCCCTTTTTTGTAGCATTCACTAGTTTGTTCTGTTTTTTCAGATTCCACACATAAGTGATGTCACACAGTACCTGTCTTTCTCTGACTTATTTCAGTTAACATGCTACCCTACATGTCCATCCATGTTGCTGCAAATGGCAGAATTCCATTCTTTTTATAGCTGAGTGCCATCCCATTGTATTTAACGTATATGCAGAGTACATCATATGAAATGCTAGGCTGGATGAAGCACAAGCTGGAATCAAGATTTTAGGGAGAAATACCAATAACCTCAGATATGCAGATGACACCACCCTTACGGCAGAAAGTGATGAGGAACTAAAGAGCCTCTTGATGAAGGTGAAAGAGGAGAGTGAAAAAAAACTGGCTTAAAACTCAACATTCAGAAAACTCAGATC
>SJYV01051286.1:369928-392267 GCA_006410875.1 Neotragus pygmaeus
GGCAGGAGGAGAAGAGGATGAGAGAGGATGAGAAGGCATGGCATCACCAACTCAATGGACACCGGTTTGGGTAAACTCACAGAGTTGGTGATAGACAGGGAGGCCTGGTGTGCTGTGGTTCATGGGGTTGCAAAGAGTTGGACATGACTGTGCAACTGAACTGACTATCGTTTATGATATCAGGGAAGAAGACTGAAAATCATAAAGAAATTATTATTTGATTGGTGAGATTAATTTTATCATGTAACTTCTGTAATTATTTATCGAGAACAATAGGTAGAATTTACAGCCAAGAAAACAGAGGCTTAGAGAAGTAGTGTAACCAAAGTCGTAGGTAATGAGTAGCTTAGTCATGATTGGAGCACGTAGGGTTGTCTTACAGAAAAACATAGTGCTTTTTCTCAATCTCATGTGTGAAATAGTGATGTGAAAGAAAAAATTATTATCACTGAGTAGTTATGATGACATGAAGAGAAAAGATAGTGAAGGGATTTGGGGTCTGATTGAATGTGGAGGGAGAAAATTTCAGGATCCTTCTTAGGAGGTAGAACTGTGGCACCAAATATGATAGCTTTGGCAGAGGACTTAGGGAACGGGTGCTAGTCAGGTCCCTACCATGGAGACCAAGGGTAAATTCTTAGCATCAGTACCTGAAGGAGCATTGAAGAGACTATTGGAATTTTGGTAAGAAGCAGTGCATGCTCAGTTGCTCAGTTGTGTCTGACTCTTTGCAACTCCATGGACTGTGTAGCCCACCAGGCTCCTCTGTCCATGGAATTTTCCAGGCAAGAATCCTGGAGTGGGTTGCCACTTCCTACTCCAGGTAGGAGACAGAGCTCTCTCCTACCATGCCTCTAAGACAAATTTTTTCCCTCCTGATGAAAAAAATTACAATTTACATGTCTGCTCTCAAACTTCCTTTATATAAAAATTTTTACATAAAAACTTTATTTCTAAGAGAATAAATAAAATTAATGTTGAAAATCCCATTCCATGGCCCTAAAGCATCTTGAGCTTTTTTGTAGGCAAAGCCTTGCCCCAGCATCTGTATGAAGGTGAAAATAAGAAGTGAGAGTGAAACAAGATTATGCAAGCAGGTTGGAGAGAAATTTGAAAACTGAAATGAGTTTATAAGAGAGGTCAGATAGCCTTGCCATTCATTCTGCTGATCTTTCTTCTCTTAAGGACTGACTCGAAAATGAACCATAGCTCATTTCAGCCTTTGAAATAAAATAATCAATTAATAGAAGCTGCTAAAGAAAGAGGAACCCTCACTTTTTAAATTATATGAACAACACTGAGAGCCAAAGGAAATGGCACCCCACTCTAGTGTTTATGCCTGGAGAATCCCAGGGACAGGGGAGTCTGGTGGGCTGCCGTCTATGGGGTCACACAGAGTCAGACATGACTGAAGTGACTTAGCAGCAGCAGAGCCAAAAGTGAGCATGTTCATGTCAACATTCAGATGGTAGATATGGATATTTTTGGATGTGTGCTGCTGTTGCTGCTGCTAAGTTGCTTCAGTCATGTCTGACTCTGTGTGACTGTATAGATGGCAGCCCACCAGGCTCCCCCAACCCTAGGATTCTCCAGGCAAGAACACTGGAGTGGGTTGCCATTTCCTTNCAGTCAGTCCTAAAGGAAATCAATCTTAAATATTCATTGAAAGGACTGATGCTGAAACACCAATACTTTGGCCTGATGCGAAGAGCTGAGTCATTAGAAGAGACCCTGATTCTGGGAAAGACTGAAGGCAGGAGGAGAAGGGGAAGACAGAGGACAAGAGAGTTGGGTGGCATCACCAACTCGATGGACATGAGTTTGCAAAGTCGAATATGACTGAGTGACTGAAGAAACAAACAAAGTACCCCACTGTGCATGCATACAACAGCTCTTTTATGCATCCTTCTACTGACAGATATCTAGGTTGCTTCCATATCTTGACTTTTGTAAACAGTGCTCTTATGAACATTGGGATGCAGGTATCTTTTCACGTTACTGTTTTTGGGTTTTTTATTTGTATTCAAGTGTGGAATTGCTGGGTTATATGCTAGTTCTATTATATTGCTAGTTTTTTCAGAAACTTCCATACTGTTGTTAACAGTGGCTGCACCAATTTGGTTTGCTTTATTTCTATTTTTAATTGGAGGATAATTGCTTTACAATATCGTGTTGCTTTCTGCATACATCAACATGAATCATACCTATGGTATACATATATCTTCGCCCTCTGGAACTTCTCTCCCATCTTCCCCCTCTAGGTTGTCACAGAGCACTGGGTTGAGCTCCCTGTGCCACACAAGTTCCCACTTGCTATCTGTCTTACCCATGGTAATGTCTGTTTCTGTGCTATTCTGTCAATTCATTCCACCCTCTCCTTTTCCCGCTGCATCCACAAGTCTGTTCTGTGTATCTGTGTCTCAATTGCTGCCCTGCCAATAGGTAAATCAGCACCATCTTTCCAGATTCCACATGCATGCGTTAATATACATTTGTTGTTCTCTTTCTGGTTTACTTCACTCTGTCTAGGTTCATCCACCTCATAGTACTGACTCAAATATATTCCTTTTTTATAACTGAATAATGTTCCATTGTATATATATATATATACCACAATTTCTGTACACATTCATCTGTCAATGGATATATAGGCTGCTTCCATGAAAAGTGTACATTGTGACCTTTCTTTCAATTCATGTCAACTAATTCTGAAATTCAGGCAACTGTAAAATAAAGGTGGTGATTTTCTACAGAGCTGCACCATTGTTTAAAAAGTTATATTCCTAATCCTTAATGTTCACTGGGGAACAGAAGTTAATATAGTTTTCTGTTAAATTAGAGCTGATAAAATGAATTTCTTTTTAAGAAAAATCATCCACACTAGTTATGTGCAAGATAAAATAGAATTTAGGTTCACACTATAATTACAAGACAATAACATTTTAAAAATTTAAATCCAGGAGAAAATTCTGCCTCAAGCTATTCATTGTTAGCAAAATCAGTGACTGTGCCTTTGAACTTTGTTTTCTGGTTTAAACGTTTTCATTTTTGTCATTGAAGATCCAATGTTAATATTTGTCCTGAGGAAGAATTTAAGTAGTTTACTCATTCTCCAGTTGCAAATAGCAGTGAGAGGAATCTGATATCAGTCAGCCAGAAGCCCTTGAGGATGCAAAACTGTTTGGGTGTCTAGGCCTGGTTGGGGTGCACAGTTGACCCCTACCCCTCCACATGGCCAGGCCTGGAAGAGTGATCAGAAGGAGGAGAGAACGAGTACAGTGAAACACCCACATGTCACTGAGGGTGTCATCTGAGTCACAGACTCCCTACAGCATATCCACCTTGCCATCTCTTCTCCCAGAAAAGTGAAAGTGAAAGTCACTCTTTGTGACTCCATGGACTATACAGTCTGGGAATTTTCCAGGCCAGAATACTGGAGAGGGTAGCCTTTCCCTTCTCCAGGGGATTTTCCCAATCCAGGGATAGAGCCCAGGTCTCCCTCATTGCAGGCAGATTGTTTACCAGCTGAGCCACAAGGGAAGCCCAAGAATACTGACATGAGTAGTCTATCCCTTCTCTAGGGGATCTTCCAGACCCAGGAATTGAACCAGGGTCTCCTGAATTGCAGGCAGATTCTTTACCAACCAACTGAGCTATCAGGGAAGCCCTCTTCTCCCAGGGAGTTGGTTTTTTCTACTCTTTTGTTCAAATCAGCTTTTGAAAAAGTGACTTGCCCTGGGAAGGTGTGGGGAAAGATGACCTTTATTTATTTATTTATCACTATGTTCTTATTTATTTATTTATGTTTTTACTTTACAACATTGTATTGGTTTTGCAGGAAAGATGACCTTTAAATTCTATTACCACTAGACTCCCAATATTGTATTGAGATGCAATGTTTCTATGCCTCTGTATTGGTTTACTCTTTATATACATTGATTCTTTAATCATTTTCATAAAAACATCTTCTAGATAAAAATTTCATTCATTAATCACTGAAAACATGGAACATATAAGATACACAGTATGATTAATATTAAGGAAACTTTTTATTAAAGACATATTTTTAGATCATACAAAACCTAAATAGAGTTATTGGTTCAACAGAAGGAAATCTTTTTGAAAAAAAACTAAAGTTCACATAAAGAAAAACCACAAATTAAAAAAAATTATTTAAGTATAATTGACTTACAGTGTTCTATTAATTTCTGTTGTACAGTGAAGTTATTCAGTTATAGATAGATAGATATTCTTTTCACATTCCTTTCCATTATGGTTTGTCACAAGATACTGAATATACCTTCCCATTCTGTAAGTTGAGCCTTCCTGTTTATGCATCCTATATATAATAGTTTGCCTCTGCTAATCCCAAATTCCCAGTTCTTTGCTCCTCAACCTCCCTTCCTCCTTGGCAACCACAAGTCTATTCTCTATGTATGTGAGTCTGTTTCTAGAAAAATAGCTAAATTTTAAATATTTTTCTTTTGATGACAGAGGGACTACAGAGATTTTTAAATAATCATAACTAAAATTAACCATTAGTATATATTATTTAATGAGATAATGTATGTAAAAATGTAATCCATTTTCATGGTTGCTCAGATGACAACCACAGTAAAAACATGTATGCTTCACTACTGAAAAAAGAATTGCACTGCATAACAGTTCAAATGGAGGCCAATAAGATACAACAGTGAATGCAGGCAACCTATTAGCAGCTTAAAATATTTAAAATTAAAAACATAGGAATAATTAAATTATTTTGATTTATTTAATATCAAAGTATGAAAGCAAGAGCCTCTGATATTCTAAAGATTCACATGTTACATTCAAGAGTGAAACCACCTTAGACAGAGAGCTTCTTTAACCTGTCCTCTGCAGTAAAAACACTACATTGCCATTCAGAAAGCTTACATTACAAAGGAGTGATCTTTTCTCTGTCACACTACAGTGCCACGACACAAGGCATTCCCCCAGTCTTGCAGCCACTCAAACCTTGCCTCAAGGCCCANCTGTCCTCTGCAGTAAAAACACTACATTGCCATTCAGAAAGCTTACATTACAAAGGAGTGATCTTTTCTCTGTCACACTACAGTGCCACGACACAAGGCATTCCCCCAGTCTTGCAGCCACTCAAACCTTGCCTCAAGGCCCAGCTCATGCACCATCTCCTCTGTCCCATCACTGATTCTATTGAGGCTGATACAGATTCTCCTCCTGTTCTCCACTGAGCCTTCCATGAGATACATTTCATATGTCACTATTTGCATGTCTATCTTCTCTAGGAGATTCTGGATTCCTAAGCTCAGCAAAGGTATTTTTTCAAGTGTCTAGAATCCAAGAGCACACCCAATGGTCCTATATGCTACTCAATGCCAGCTGGGTGAATGAGGAACCCATCTGAAGCACAACAAAGCTTCCTTGGCAAAGTTCATCTCAACATCTTTTGCGGAGAGGGAATGGTGTTGTTTTTGACTCTTCATGCTTCTGCTGGACTAGAGTAAACAAAGATCTTGTTCATTCCAGTAAAGTACTTAATTAAGAGTTGTTTATATGTCAATAAATATTCCAAAGGGAAGCTTTTGGAGATAATTTGAAAGTCAAGTGATCTGGCTGTGATAAATGAGGGCTGATGGTAGAGAAGTTATGAGACACTCATCTGAAAGTGCTTATTAGTCCTGTAGCCACCGTTCTGCCGTGTAAAGAAAGGCTGGCAGGGCCCCTGAGAAGCTCAGCCAGTCAGGGGGCAGGCGAGGAAGGAGATTTGGCTCCTCTACTTCTAACCAATCTGCTCGTTCCCAGGCTCGCTGGAGTCTATTAGGAGGCATAGATACACCCATGTCTGGGACACAAAGCTGTGAGATAAAAATATCCTGCATTATTTGGGGCTGACTCCAGGACCAGCATCAGCCAAAAGCCTCCTTCAATCAAGGCATCTTCTCTCAACTGCTATTCTCAACCAAATTGTAGAGCAAATACCAATTTGGAAACCAATTAAGGGAAAAACATATGTCTGTGACCTAGCATATTGGGTTTGTGCCTTACATTCATTCTACTGTGATCTTGCTACATCTCCACAAAGGAGCATAGAGGGAGAGTGAGGTAGGGAAAGTTAGTTACCTATTAGATTGCAAGCGCTTTAATGTAATCTCTCATTGTGAGATGAGGATTATTACCATTCTGTACAAGACACAGCTTGAGCTTGGGAAGGCTATAAATTCTCCAAGGTTGAAGTGTTCCCTAGAAAGTGATTTTGAGTCTATGTCTTTTTGGATTCATCAAAGGTTCTTACATATAATTCGAATAACATTTTTCTAGAGTAAAAGTTAGAGTAATTTGGTTCTTTCCTTTTATATCCATGCATTATTTATATTTTTCCCAAATACTTTCAAATAAGGTCCACAAATGACTTTCTTCTATTTCTAAGAATTTCATTATTGTCAGCCATCATTTACAAATGTTTATTTTCATCATGATGCTTATTTTTACATTTATAAGCATAAGGATACAAATCTCTTGCTTTACTTAGTTTAGTTTGTAACTAAATATGATATAAATTAAATACCAACACCTCTTCTGGCTATTAAGTGATTCCTTATGGGTTATTCATGTCAGCTGACAGAAGTTATATCAGCATCAATTCCACAATATGAACTATGAACTCAAGGTAAAAAAAAAAAAAATCTCTGGCCACTGAATTTTTCCCCACACCATTGATGGTGTCAGTATTTGAAGTAAGACTAAAATCAGGATTGTGGATCAAATTGCTTTTTTAACTATGCAAACTCTTGATTTGTTCTGGTTCTAAAGATTTTGTAATAAAATAAAAGATTTTATTTCCAAATGTCCTCACTCAAGAAATATTTTTCTTAGTATATATTTCTATTTCATGATAGCAGATACCGGATATTAAAAGGAATGTATGTTTCCTGAACTTCTAACTGATCTGAATTATCTATCTTTTCTTGATTTTTTTTTTTTTTTGAGACAATGGTGCTGTCTCTTTTGTGGAGAGACCAAACCTCATCTATCTTCCTATTACGTCGTCATAGCTGCCTTGATATTAGCTTTCTTGAATCTTAAGTTTGGTTCTTCGTAGCTTATAATACCTTTATTTTTGATAATCAATTATACAGACTAAATGCCACTCAGAATCTCTGCTATAGAACTTTGCTATTTTTGTATTTTTAATTAAATGTTCTCACCCTTCCTGCCCTCCCCACCTCATGCCTCAAAGTCATTTCATGGTAGAATATTACATTTTTTATGGCCACCCTGAGTCAAACTTTGTTAACGTGACTGAAGTTGTCATGTCCCCATACTACAGTTCTTCTTCCCTACCCTCACCTTCTTAGAGGGAGGGCCGTGTGACTGGACCGCAGCCAGTGGTAGTGTAATGGAGCAGGATAAGTACAGCCCTTAACAGGCAGCCATTGCTGTGTCTCCTTACTGTGCACCCTGTTACTAGGCAATGGTCTTGCTCAGCCATTTGTTGGTGCTTCAGTGGGCGGTTCCCACAAGCAACCAACTGTCAATGAGTGACCATTAGTTGCCCTGTTCAGCTATTGGTCAGTGCCACAGTGGGTCCTGCTCACTGGTAAGTGTCAATGAGGGACCTGAGGAAGTGCTTCAGTCAAGGGTTGGTGTTGTGGTGGTCATCAGGTGGAGAGTGTGATAAGATGCGGGTTCAGGTCTTCTTCTGGAGGGCCTCCAGCTTACTTAGCCTCAGGCAAGCGATTGAGCTGGAGGGCCCAAGGAACAGACTGGGGACTATGTCCTACAGGGCTTCAGCGCTTGCACAAAGGCCCTCCACTAGTCTTGTCCTAGGCCTTGAGGCAGTGGAGAACCTCTCTCCCATCCCTGTCTCTGTGACCTAATAGCAGTGGCTGGCTGTCCGGGTTACAGTCTGTGAGACCTGGTCTGCCCCTTTGGGCGGCCTGAGGAGACTGAGGGCCAGTTGGGTTGGGTGTCTGGCTCTCTCAGCGATGACAGTTGGCTGGACAGGATGTGGGAATATGGCCCCAAAGGAGATACCAGCTGGGATCTGCCTCCTCTTAGCCAAAACTAGGACCTTGAAGGCTGAAAGCTGTGACTTGCCCTTCTTACCAGGACAGAGAATAACATTCATCTGGTAGAGATTTACAGAGATGTAAATCTCCTGACCTCAAGAACAAAGGATCTGACACCAAGAAGTCTGCAACAACTAACACCACCAACACCACCTACCTCTCACCTTTTGCTTTTTTAAAAGGACTTGCTAAAAGCCTTCAATGACTTTGGGGTCCTTAGGGCATGAGCCACCCATCTCCTTGTATGAATCTGTAATAAACTTTTCTTTGTTCAAAGCTCAATTTTTAAAATTCTTAAAATACAAATTCTTTAAATTGTCTACTTTCCCCCCAAAACTCTAATGCTTAGTATTGCTGAGCCTCACTGTGTGCCAGGCACATGGACTTGCAATTCAGTACACCAGCGGTCCCTATGCATCTGAGAGAAATCGTCAAAAGGAGCAGGGCCTGAACTTATGCCTCATCTGTCCTCCTTCCTGCTATTTAAACCTCAGATAGTAGAGCTGGCACCTAGCTGCCAGTTGAGGATGAGACAACCTTGGAAGGACCCCGAGTTCTTGAGAATTTGGACTGTGATATTTTAACTACTTCCAAATCTTTTTAATGTGGTAAAAATTAAGCATATCTTACTCAAACCACTGTAATTTTTTTTTTCTTTTTGCTATCAACCAAACTCAACTTTTAGTAGTTTTATTGAGATATATTTAACATACCATATATTCTCACACACAAAAAATTTTTTTCTGACTGGAAGATTTTGAGTTTTATAGCAAGTATTGTACAGACCAGAAGCCCAGGGGCTGCCACTGCCCCACCCAGCCCCACGTGCGGCAGCATCTTCAAGCCTTTGGGGATCCCCAGGGGCCCCTCCCCTCTGGTCTTTGATCCCTAGTCACTCCCATCACCAGCGCCGGTGGATCCTTTGGGCTCAGAAACTCAAAATCTTCCAGTCAGAAAAAAAACTTCTTCCTCCCCTATATGATACAACCTGACTCCCCAGGGCGAGCTTAGCTGAGAAGCAGGATCCCGCCCTGGCCCCTCCCCCTGACTTCCCAAACCACGCCCCCTTAGGGGAGGAAGGGGAAGGGGAGGGCCAAGAGTCTGTTGAATAAGTTTCTATGGTAACAGAGAGGGGCCAACTCCAGCCTTAGCCCTGGATTTGGGAGATGTCTATTGGCTGCTAATTCCATGGCAACCGGGAGTCGCAGTTGCTTGAGCAAATGGGATTCAAGTTTCCATGAAGACCACAGAGTGGAAGGAGCCAAGCTGGAAGAGTCCCATCTTCCATGGAGAAGGAAATGGCAACCCACTCCAGTATTCGTGCCTAGAGAATCCCGTGAATAGGAGCCTGGTGGGTTGCTGTCCATGGGGTCACACAGAGTCGGACACAACTGAAACGATTTAACATGCATGCATGCCTTGGAGAAGGAAATGGCAACCCACTCCAGTATTCTTGCCTGGAGAATCCCAGGGACAGAGGAGCCTGGCGGGCTGCCATCTGTGGGGTCACACAGAGTCGGACACGACTGACTGAAGCGACTTAGCAGCGGCGGCAGCATCTTCCTCATCACTGGNGAAGTTAAATAAGCAGGGTGAGAATATACAGCCTTGATGTACTCCTTTTCCTATTTGGAACCAGTCTGTAGTTCCACGTCCAGTTCTAACTGTTGCTTCATGACCTGCATATAGATTTCTCAAGAGGCAGGTCAAGTGGTCTGGTATTCCCATTTCTTGAAGAATTTCCCACAGTTTATTGTGGAAAATTTTATTGTGTCTGTCTGGGGAGGCCTTACAAATAGCTGTGAAAAGAAGAGAGGTGAAAAACAAAGGAGAAAAGTAAAAATATAAGCATCTGAGTGCAGAGTTCCAAAGAATAGCAAGAAATGATAAGAAAGCCTTCTTCAGCGATCAATGCAAAGAAATAGAGGAGAAGAACAGAATGGGAAAGACTAGAGATCTCTTCAAGAAAATTAGAGCAGAGGTCAGGGGCAGAAGCCGGGAGGACCCCAGGCCCGAAGGGCGGCAGCCGAGAGATTGTACTCTGTGTCAGAGGCCGGAGGCGGCGGCCAAGAGCAGCTACCCCATGGCCGAGGTCAGGGGCGGCTGGGAGGAGCCACCCCATGTAAAACTAGCAGTGACGTCACGTGGGTGTGGGACTTTCTTTGTGAGTAATTTCAAAAATTACTCATTCAATTTCCTCATTTATTACAGGTCTATTTAGAAGGTCTATTTCTTCTTGAATCTGTTTCAGTAGTTTATGTATTTCTAAGAGTTTGAAGGTTATCTAATTTTTCACCTAAGTTTTCTAATTTTTTGGTGTACAGTTGTTTATGGTTTTTCTTTATAGTCTTCTATTTTTATAAGGTTGGTAGAAATGTCTTCTATTTAATTTCTAATTTTAATAATTTAGTTTTTTTAATTTTCTTAGTAAACATGATTAGAGCTTTTTTTTTTTTATTTTATTAATCTTTTGAAGAAGATTTTCATCTCATTGACTTTTGTTTTTCAGGCTCAATTCTTACTATTTGAGATAGTCAGGTTTATTTAAATTATTCATAATCTCAAGACATAATAGTAATTTTTGTCTTAAATAGGGCATGAAAAGAGGATATCACCTATCAAAGATTCAAGTCTCTGAAATTTACTTTTCTCCCTTTAGCTCATATTCATTTATGATTGAAGAGATAATACTCTTTCTTTGAAGTACTCTACATAAAGCTTGTAAATAATCCAACACAGTAGACCCTCCAGAAATACTTTTCTTCCCCTTCTAATAAGAGGTTTATTCTTTTGAGAGTGAAGAATAATCAGTCTGGTGAGTCTGACAGCTTTTTATGCTCATTTTGTTTAGTAAGATCATATCATTTCTAAAACAGTAATGTTAAATAATTTTAGTTGGTTTATTTAAAAATATGAAATTTGAGTTTTTATTATGATCTTGCTATTAGATTTCTGAAGAAAACTTTCTTCATTCAGAAAATGAGCAAAGAAGGCATCAATGAAGTAATTGGCTAAAGTTATGACCAGAAATAGGTTTGATGGGAAAAGAAATCTATTGCTAATTTAAGGTAGTGTACTGGAAAAGTTTATTGTGTTCAGTCCATATGATAAAGATAAGAATAATTATTTGAGGAGAAAAGCCTTTGAGGGGGTGATCAAAGACTAGAATGTGATCGCATGTAAAAAGCTGGGCTCCAAACCATTTGCTTCTGATTCATCTAAAACATCAAAGCAGGGGTCTATGATTTTTTTCCCATAAAGGCCAGAAAGTAAATAGTTTGGATTTTATAGGCCATACAGTGGATATAAAGAATAGTATAAATGAGAAAGAGATGTCCAAAAAGCTTAGAGGTTACTGGGAGTCTCTCTTTGGAACAACCAGTCCCAGCAGGTCTCCAGTCACCACCAGTCCATCCCCTTCCCTCCAACCCATGCACTGTGCATCTCATCACCAGAATAAAACCAGTGACTAAGCAACAACAGCAAATAAGCACATCTTTAATAAACACATTGAAAGTGATTACCAGTAAAGAGGCACCTCCAGAGAGGGCAGACACAGCCCAGAAAAGAAAAGCCCTTTTTATTTTGTCACTGGGTGCCCAGCATCTAGGTTATCATTTGCTTCCTCACTCTAAAATAAATCATTCTTGCTAAAACCCCAGAAACATACTCAGACCTCTTATTTAGTCTTAGTATTTATAGAAAGAAACTTGTAAAAGAGAACTGAACAAGATACATGATACAAAGAAAACTGTATAAAGCTAACTCACAAAACATCTTACAAAATGCCATCAGTCTTAGAAGGAAAATCACCTGCATAAAGAATACCACAATAAACAAAATAGAAAAAATTAGCATGAAAAATAATACTTTGGGGATCCAAGAAAATAGAGCAAGTTTTAAGAAATCTCTCAGTGAGATTTAAGAAAACAGAGCAGCCCACACTAAGACAAAGATCAATACACAGAAATTGAAAAAAATTTAAAAATCTATAATATCATCAAAGAAATATGAAATAATAAGGATAAACCTAAAAAATACGCAAAGTTTCTACATTTAAAGCCAAAAACTATTGCTACAAGAAATTTAAGAAGATCCAAATCAGTGGTTCTCAACCAATTGTCCATCCCGAGGGACATCTGGAAGCATGTTTAGTTGCTACAACTGAGGAGGCAGATTTTGACACCAGAATCTTGTGAGTAAGTGGCCTCAGGTATGTGGCTAAACATTCTACAATCCACAGAACAGTTCTCCACAACAAAGTGATCTAAAGTATCAATGTGATCTGTGTGATCTAAAGTATCAATGTGATCTGTGTGATCTAAAGTATCAATGTGATCTGTGTGATCTAAAGTATCAATGTGATCTGTGTGATCTAAAGTATCAGTGTGCCAAGGTTGAGAAACCCACACTGTTAGGATGTCAGTTCTCCACAAACTGCTGCATAAATTCATTGTAGCCCTAGTCAAGTTATCAGAATGAATATACATATTAACAGAATGAATATACATATATATATGAGTATATGGAGAGAATGAATACATATATGTAGAGAGAATTAATATACACATTCATATATGGGGAAACTGATTCTAAAATTTATGTGGAACTGTCAAAGCAAAGCCACAACGACTTTGAAAAAGAATAACACATTTGATGAACTAATAGCATTTGCCTTTGAGCCTCACTAAAAAATTATAGTGGTCAAGACAGTGTAGTATTGACCTCAAAGTAGCCAAAGAGATCAATGGAACAGAACAGAAAGTCTAGACATGGACCTGCATGATATATATATTACAAATTGATTTCAACAAGGATACCAAGGCAATTTAGTGGGGAAAAGTTTTTAACAAATGGTGTTAGAAAAACTGAAAATATGCATATGTAGAAAATGAACTTTCTTTTTTATTTCACAACATAAGCAAAATTAACTCAAAATATAAGTCTAAATTTAATATCTAAATCTATAAACTTTATAGAAGAAAACATATGGAAAAAACCTTGCGACCAATAATTAGGTGAAGACTTTTGAAAATAATACCATATAGATGACCCATAAGAGAGAAAAATAGATAAATTTGATTTTATAAAAATTTAAAATCTGTGCTTTCTGAAAAGCTGTTAAGAAAATCAAAAGAGAGGGAAAAAAAGAAAATTAAAAGAGAAGCTAAGGACAGAGAGAAAAAAGTTACAAAACATGTCTGATGAAAGATTTGTATCTAAAATATATAACTATATAAAGAACTCTCAATTCACAATAAGAAAACCAGTTAAAATTAACAGAAGATTTAAATAGATCTTTTATTAATGAAGACAAAGAGATGGCAAATAACACATAGAAAGATGTTCAACATCAACAAAAAGCAAATTAAAAACCCAAAGAAAATACCACTATATAACTATTGATGGATAAAATTAGAAAGACTGACCATACCAAGTATTGAAGAAGATGTAGAGAAACCAGAACCCTCAAACACAGCAGGTGAAAAGTAAAATTATAAAATCACTTTGGAAAACTGACGGTTTTATTTAAAAAGTTAAACCTACACCACGATAAAATACAGCTATTTCACTCAATATTTACCCAAGAAAAATGAAAACTTATGTCTGTCAAAAGGTGAATGAATAAAACTGTGGGTACTGTACAGTAGAATACTACCAGCAATGAAGTACAACAAGACATGTGAATCAAAATAATTATAGTGAGTGAAAGAAGTTAGAGGAAAAGAATGTACTCTGATTTCATCTATATAAAACAGAAACTAATCTTTAGTGTGTCATTTGTTGAAAGCACATTAGTTTTTGCTTGGGGATAGAAATCGGTGTCTTAAGTAGGATAGGGATTTACAAAGAAGTTCAAGCGAACTTTTGGAGGAATGAATATGTTCACTAGTATGAGTGACCATGATGATGGTTTCATATACACCAAAATTTGTCAAATTACACATATTATATACGAACAGTTTTTATGTCATTTTTACTTCTAAAGAGATATTTAGAATATGAAATAGAATTGTCAGAAAATAAAGTCAATCACCCAAAACAGACAAAAAAATGGAAGAGGAAAGAAAGATTATATATTAAAGATTGAACCATTAAATACAAAATCTGACTAGTGGGGCATATGAAAAAAAGGCAGAGAAGAGCTTCTTTAAAAAAATATATAAGAAAATTGTCTAAAGCTCAGAAATATATATCTTTAGAGTTTCTCCCAGAATCTATTATAATATACAAAAAAGACACACTTAATAAACCTTTATGAAGTACTAGAAGAATGCCCTTCTACTCAAAGGATGCCCTCTACTTAAAGCTCCCTTAATCCAGGGGCAGTTGAGTAGGGGATTGAGGAGTTGGGAGTGAGTCTGTTTAAGTAAATAAGAATCAGCTGGCATCAAATTCGTTATAAGCATCACTGAATGATAAAATACAATGATGAAGTGATTTCAAAGTTCTAGGGAAATACTTTCAATCCACGTCAATACCTAGCTGATTACAAATTAAACATAAAGGACAAGGAAAGAATTCAGGTAATCAAAGCCTCAGAAACCTTCTGTCTCATACCTGCTCCTCAGGCATTAACTGAGGATTGTTGTTGTGTTTAGTCAGTAAGTCGTGTCTGACTCTTGCAACCCCATGGACTGTAGTCCACCAGGCTCCTCTGTCCATGAGATTTCCCAGGAAAAAAATCTGGAGTGGGCTGCCATTTCCTTCTCCAGTGGATCTTCCTGACCCAGGGATCGAACCTGGATCTCCTGCAGACAAATTATTCATTTACCACTAAGCCACCATTCTTATTAAACTTTGGCAAAAAGAATAAGACCAGGAAAGAGGAAGCCATGGGCTATGAAAAAATACTGAAACTAATTCAGAAATCATAGAATGAGAGTTTTGCAGCAAGTTCAAAAAGCAAGCAGTTCTCACTTTTATGGGAAATCAGTCAATGCCAAGAATATTTTTATAAAGAATATTGGAAAGGATAACAAACAATAAATTTAATGACTAAGGTTGTAGTCAATATTATGTACATAGTCAAAAGCATATCATTCTTTCTTAAGAAAAATAAGCAAATTAGAAATCCCAGAATGAGTATTTATGGGTGACTGAGAAGGGCTTAAATCTAAGAATATCCTAAAGCAAAACAAACATCTGATCCAGTTTGGATCAACTAAAGCTGTGCAGGAAAAAATAATTTATTTGATCTGGAACTTAGGAATATTCACTTCAAAGAGTCCTAGGAAGTCAATGGTCTTCTAAATTAGTCTGAGCAGACTGCTTAGCTCCACTTTGAATGATACTTATGTTCTTGATCATATAAAAGTTTTTGAACTTTTTGAATAATTTATAAGTAAAATCCTTTAAGGCTGAAGTACAGTCACAGTGCTAAATGTAAGAGTTTTCAACCTCCATGAAGCAGTAAGAGTTGAGAACACATCTCTCTTCTCACACATCCTCAATTGATCAAACTTCCCAGGCAGATAAACTCTTCACTATAGGTGGTCTGTTTTTGTCTTCTTCTAATATGTATTTTTACACCTTTTTTCATAGCATCACTACGAACAAAGCTAGTGGAGGTGATGGAATTCCAGTTGAGCTATTTCAAATCCTGAAAGATGATGCTGTGGAAGTGCTGCACTCAATATGCCAGCACATTTGGAAAACTCAGCAGTGGCCACAGGACTGGAAAAGGTCAGTTTTCATTCCAATTCCAAAGAAAGGCAATGCCAAAGAATGCTCTAACTACCACACAATTGCATTCATCTCTCATGCTAGTAAAGTAATGCTCAGAATTCTTCAAGCCAAGCTTCAGCAATATGTGAACCATGAACTTCCAGATGTTCAAGCTGGTTTTCAAAAAGGCAGAGGAACCAGAGATCAAATTGAAAAAATCTGCTGGATCATCGTAAAAGCATGAGAGTTCCAGAAAACCACCTGTTTCCTCTTTGTTGACTATGCCAAAGCCTTTGACTGTGGATCACAATAAACTGGAAAATTCTTCTAGAGATGGGAATACCAGATCACCTGACCTGCCTCTTGAGAAATCTGTATGCAGGTCAGGAAGCAACAGTTAGAATTGGATATGGAACAACAGACTGGTTCCAAATAGGAAAAAGAGTACGTCAAGGCTGTATATTGTCACACTGCTTATTTAACTTATATGCAGAGTACATCATGAGAAACGCTGGGCTGGAAGAAGCACAAGCTGGAATCAAGATTGCTGGGAGAAATACCAATCACCTCAGATATGCAGATGACACCATNCCCAGGGACGGGGGAGCCTGGTGGGCTGCCGTCTCTGGGGTCACACAGAGTTGGACATGACTGAAGCAATTTAGCAGCAGCAGCAACAGGATACAAGCCCAAATTACAGAAATTTGTAGCATTTCTATACACAAATGAAGAATTATCAGAGGACTTCTCTGGTTGCTGGCTCACTGGCAAAGAATTTGCCTGCCAATGCAAGAGACACAGGTTTGAAACCTGGTCTGGGAAGATCCCACATGCCATGGGACAACTAAGTCTGTATGCTGCAATTATACTCCCTGTGCTCTAAAGCCTGTGAATCACAGCTAATGAGTTCCCAGCCTAGAGTCTATGCTCAGCAACAGTAGAAGCCACTGCAACGAAAAGCCTGCATACCACAGCTAGAGAGTAGCCCTCACGTGCTGCAACTAGAGAAAAGCCTGGGCAGCAGCAAAGACCCAGCACAGACCAAAAATTAAATAAAATTATTTTAAAAAATTTTAAAAGAACTATCTGAAAGAAAAATTAAAACAATCCTGTTTAAAATTGCATTAAAAAGAATAAAATAATTATTAATAAATTTAACCAACTAAGTGAAAGACCTGTACATTGACACTTATGAGACATTAATGAAAGCAATTGAAGAAGACATAAATGGAAAGATATATCAGATTTACAGATTGGAAGAATTACTGTTAAAATGTTCATACTACACAAAACAATCTACAGATTCAGTGCAATCATTATCAAAATTCCAATAGCATATNCTTATGAGACATTAATGAAAGCAATTGAAGAAGACATAAATGGAAAGATATATCAGATTTACAGATTGGAAGAATTACTGTTAAAATGTTCATACTACACAAAACAATCTACAGATTCAGTGCAATCATTATCAAAATTCCAATAGCATATTTCATAGAACTAGAACAAATAATTCTAAAATCTGTATAGAACCACAAAATATCCTGAATAGTCAAAAAAATAATCTGAGAAAGGAGGACAAAGGTGGAGATATCATCCTCTTTGATTTCAAACTACAAAGTTATAGTAATCAAAACTGTCTGATACTGGGAGAAAGACAGACAGATCAACTGGAACAGAATCAAAAGTCCAGGAATAAACACACACATATGGACAATTAATTTATGACAAATGTGCAAAGAACTAGAATGGAGAAAGAATAATCATTTCAGTAAATAGTGCTGGGAAAACTGGACAGCCACATTCCAAAGAATGAAACTAGTTCATTATATTACACTGTACACAAAAAAATTAACTCAAAATGGATTAAGGACTTGAATATAAGACTTGAAACTATAAAATTTCTAGAAGAAAACATTGGTTATAACCTTATCGACATTGGTCTTTTTGTTGATCTGACTTCAAAGGCAAGGAAAACAAAAGCAAAAGTAAACAAATGGGACTAGACTAAATTGAAAAACTTCCACATAGCAAAGGAAACCATCATACAAATAAAAAGAGCAACTTGCTGAGTGGGAGAATATACTTGCCAATCATATCATATCTGATAGGGACTTCCCAGGTGGTGCAGTGGTAAAGAATCTGCCTGCCAATGCAGGAGATATAAGAGATGTGGGTTTTNCCTTGGGCTGCAAGGAGATCCAACCAGTCCATTCTGAAGGAGATCAACCCTGGGACTTCTTTGGAAGGAATGATGCTAAAGCTGAAACTCCAGTGCTTTGGCCACCTCATGCGAAGAGTTGACTCATTGGAAAAGACTGATACTGGGAGGGATGGGGGGCAGGAGGAGAAGGGGACAGCAGAGGATGAGATGGCTGGATGGCATCACTGAATCGTTGGATGTAAGTCTGAGTGAACTCCGGGAGTTGGTGATGGACAGGGAGGCCTGGTGTGCTGCGATTCATGGGGTCGCAAAGAGTCAGACACGACTGAGCAACAGAAATGAAAAGGTATTTTTACACATTCAATTGAAACACTAAACTTTGAACTGGCCTTAACATAAGTATAGCTCAATGATGCAGAATGTTCATTACTTTTCAACATTTAGAATCACTCTGTTGCTGCAGCTGCTGCTAAGTCATGTCTGACTCTGTGAAACCCCATAGACAGCAGCCCACCAGGCTCCTCTGTCCCTGGGATTCTCCAGGCAAGAATACTGGAGTCAGTTGCCATTTCCTTCTCCAGTGCATGAAAGTGAAAAGTGGAAGTGAAATCGCACAGTTGTGTCCGACTCTTCATGACCCCCTGGATTGTACCCCACCAGGCTCTTTCGTCCACGGGATTCTCCAGGCAAGAGTACTGGAGTGGGTTGCCATTGCCTTCTCCGTAGAATCACTCTACGAACATGTTAAACAGTAAAATAGAACTTCATGACTGTAGACAGAATGTAAATGTTTTTGACCTTGATGTAAAGATATAGTTACAGTTAACCAAAGATGGGGCAGGATGAACAACTTTGCCTAAAATATACCATTTCAAGCCCCGTTAGCAAGGTGGACGATTGTGTATAACTAATACTTCAACATGCAAGAGGAACAGCTGATTCTTCTATTTCAATAAGCAACTGGATGTGCTAACATTAAGGTCTCACCTGACAGCAACAGGTAATAGAAATCACTCTTTAATTTTCAAAGGAGAAGTCCCCCCCAAACCCAAACAAACAAAAGATGAGGCATGATAAAAGGGAATGGGAAACACATAGAAAAATGTGGTGTGAGTACATTTACCTCAAGAATGCGGAGTCAAGCAGGACCCTGGGGAAAGCAGAAATGGAGATTTAAGTTACAAGACATTTTCTTGCAATCACTGGCTACCAGAGTTACTAACTGCATTCCTATTTGCTTTCAAGATGCACACACATACACCCACACCCGTAGCAGACATCCTTTAAAAGAAGCCATTTCTGTTGCTGCGTATTTCTTACAGGTTTCCTTTGCATTGCTTGCCTGTGGATTCTAAGGAACCTAGTCACATAAAAGGGAAGGGTCATGGAGTATGAGTGCCTCTAATGCCTGGAGTACCTCAATCAAAAACCATTGTGGCTTTACACCAATTAGGGGCTAAAGGTCACAGGTTCCAAAGAGTCAATCATCTCTGAAGAATAGTTTTCCCATTCAAAAGAAAGCCAACAACCCTTCTCCTTTAGAAGCTGGTAAGAAGGAAGCCCTTATCTCCTTATCAGGGTCTTCTCTTATAGCTCAGTTGGTAAAGAATTCACCTGCAATACAGGAGACCCTGGTTTGATTCCTCGGTCAGGAAGATCCACTGGAGAAGGGATGGGCTACCCACTCCAGTATTCTTGGGCTTCCCTGGTGGCTTAGATGGTAAAGAATCTGCCTGCCATGTAGAAGACCTGGGCTCTATCTGTGGGTTGGGAAGATCCCCTGGAGAAAGGAAAGGCTACCCACTCCAGCATTCTGGCCTGGAGAATTCCATGGACCGTATAGTCTGTGGGGTCACAAAGAGTCGGATATGAATGAGTGACCTTCACTTTCACAAAGGAGGTAGTTAAGAACTGTGAAATGGTGTCAAATGTGTACATGGCCTGTTGTAGCCACTGGGACCAGGAGTAAATGGATTCTGAGTGGATTCTACATTCAGTGAGGCTTTCTTAGTCAATCCAAAGTGGATGCCATTATTGGTCATTTAAACTTGGCATTCAAATGACTAGTGTTGCAGCCTAACGAAGTGAGAAAGGTAGCCTAGTGAAGTTCCAATCCCAACAGAGTTAGTGTGAAATATTGCCATGTTGGGACCCCAAAGTAGATGAGGGAAGTTAAAAAACTTGTCCATAGGATAAAAAAGGGAAACACAACATGTAAAGAATTATTGAAGATTATGTTTTGTTTTGTTTAGGCACACTGGACGCTAAGCCTCCATTAAACCCTACCTGGATGTGGTGCACTTTCCTTTTATAGAGTGTATACATGAGCCAGCAGCCTTTCAGGGGCCTAGAAATGTGTTTGTCAATAAACCTTTTGTCTGGTTTGAGTTGTCTGAGGATCTTCATTCACTCATTCATTCATTCACTCACTCAGAGACATTGCTTATTACTTTCCTACTGGAGAGGAAACAAGGGAAATTGCCCTTTAGTTCTGAAAAACTAAAGAGTAGGGATCAGTACCACCTGTGCCAGAGTTTATTGGCAGTTAATTTCCTGGCCTTTAACACAAAAATAATTATCTCTGAAAACACTTCTTTCAATACAGGAACAATGTGGATCTCTTTGTGTCTAGGTTTCTTTTGACATTCAAAATAAATTGTGATTTTTAAAAAATGTCACATGGTTCAGCTGGTCTCATACATAGTCAGTTTTGAACTTATTTTTACTTTAAGCATAACTGAAATGGGCATGTCAACTGAAAACACCTAGAATTAAAATAACGACATTATTTCAACAATAGACAGACAAGGAAGAAAAAAAAATCAGCCTTCATATTGAAGTCAGTTAGTCCTTTTTTAATAAATTTGAAGTCATTCATCAACAAGTTTCAAATTGTATCTACCACCCAATTCTGCTGTTTTTTTTTTAAATGTCAAATAATACCCCCCAAATTACATCAATGTGCTTAAGCAAAATTGGATTTTAAGTGATCTTTACAATGAAATGAAGTAAACGTGGGAATTGATCATGACAGCAATTGCCTATTTCTACTAGAATAATCCTGTACTTACCTTGAACACATTCACTGACTTGTGAAATGGAAACAAGAGACAAGAATGACAAAATTGTTTCTGGTGCTCACCCTAGGGAGAGACATGGTAAATGAGTCACTCTCTGGGAGGTCACTGTTTACCCAGGTGTTGGGAATTTCAGGAAAACATGGCACCTTTCAATGCAGTAGAAGAGGTAATAATCAATCCAAGGCACACTAGTTGTGTCCTGGGAAAATTTAATCCACCTAGGCAGTTCTTTGCCCCATAATTCCCCTGACCCATAGCTCATATAAAATGAGAGCCGGACTCTATTCCACAAGTAACAAAATATTTCACTGATCAGTTTTGTTTACATTAAAATGACCAGGAGCTAAACTAAGAATTATGGGATTTCAAGCCAGGAGATTCAAAGTTGGACACATCCTGTTTTTGTTTTTTAAGAAGACACCATTGTGGGAAAAACACCAGTGGGATTCTCTACGAGATGCTGAAAATGAACACCTACAGCTACAGTGGGCCTGTCTCCTTAAAGCCAGTCCCCATGTACTGTAAAGCCTCTGAGAGGATGATCTCCTTGGTGAAAAAGTAAATTCCGGAGCTGGGCAGGGAGGAGTGGTGATGTCAATGACTGGACGTGTCTGAAGTTCTGCGCACTGGCATTAAGAGCTGCGTATATACGTGGGGCAGAACATTATCATGACATACGCCAAGGCCACTTAGAGGGAAACAAGTGGGTCCCGGTATAGACCATGAAACCCCTCCACGGTCCTGGGGCCAGCAGACAAGAACACACTTGTAAAGACTCCTCGGTCTTATCCATCCTTCTCTGTAGAAATTTTATGTAGCAGGGCTCTGGAATTGTCTCAAGTATATTTGAATATGGGCAATAACAAACTCTTATAACAAGATTCTCCTATCACCTTTGAGCCCCTGTGAAGCATTTTTGGAACGACAGGACTACTTAGAAAATTAACCTTTTATTATGTTCTGTTGTGAGAAAGAGATATCATTAGAGTCCAATTTCAACTTTTCTCTCCTTACTCAAGGTCTGGATGAGGGCAACAACCGCCTCATGTTATGCCAAGGGCCCAGGTTCGGGTTCATCCACACACCGCACTCACTGGCTGCAGGAACTACTGTGCAGTAAGGGAAGGACACTGTAACAGAACAGAGAACCAGCCTCGACTCTCCTGCAGCACACAGTTCTGCTTCTTAGTATTTCTCACAACTTTTAAAAATGGAGAAGCTATAAAATAATTTTATTAGAAGAGTCATTTTCTTCTAAAATGAAGTAAAGCAAACACATACCCAAGGATCTCAAAAAGTTTTTTGTTCTTTTTTTACAGAATATATGTATGTATTTGTGTGTGTTTGTGTGTGTGTGT
>SJYV01051286.1:392274-418539 GCA_006410875.1 Neotragus pygmaeus
TACAAAACATGGTTTGGGCAGCAGGTCACTCCGCAGGCTAGGGAGCCGACACCTCTTCCCCTACCCCACTTGGAAGGCACCTCCCAACCCACTTGACCCACAGGTGGATGGAGAGGTGTGGGGGCAAAGCATGAAAGCTGGAAGAAATGAAAACACACCCAGAATTTATCATAAAACACTAAGTGTCTGGATGAGAAGCTTCCAGGAAGAAGAATGAATCTGTAGAGAATCTAAGACGGTTATTTGTGGCCACTAGTGAAGAAAATGATTCTTACTATAAGGCCTTACAGCAAGGGTAAGGAAGTGAAAGTGAAAGGGAAGTTGCTCAGTCATGTCCAACTCTTTGTGACCCTATGGACTGTAGCTTGCCACGCTCCTCCATCCATGGGATTCTCCCGGCAAGAATAATGGAGTGGGTTGCCATTTCTTTCTCCACAAGGGGAAGGGGGCAATGACTTAAAGCTACTAAGGACAGGATCCAGCCCTGAGTACAAAGACAGGGAATGTTTGAGTGAAGTTCTGGAGAACAGATTACTTCAAAGAGCAACTTCCCCCCTCAGCAAAGAACAAGGTTACAAAACTCCCTCAGGACATGGTGGTTTCAGGAAAAAGCTCATGATTTTATTCAAAGCATAGCATCTTACCATGCTCTGGGCCAAGTGATCTGATCTCTCTCTTTTTAATGTCATTGTCTTGAATTCTTTAGTTAGTATGAATAATGTTAGGTGAATAATGTCATTTTTCCCCTCAGGGAGCTATGTTTGGTCTCTAAAAACATGTAAGGACCATATTTTGTAATTCTCCCATGGCAATGGGCATGTTCTTGGTGTACAAAGATTCCATACAGGATGATCTGAAGACACAGAGAGGAGGAGACTCATTGGCCCCTGATATGACCAGAGTTCACTGAGCTGAGTGAAGCCACAGACGAGGGAAGGAACTGCACCACTCACTTCTCAGTGGCAGCTGTTAGTGCTGCTGACTTGCTCTCTCTGAGTAACTTTTGAAATATTAAGAAGTCTCAAAAAAGCAAGGCAATTCCAAAGAGCCAGCTCTTTTCTATCCACGAGACTGATGCTACAGCGTGTGACTACTCCTGTGTCTTCTGGGACCCAAAAGAGGGCCGTGGCTATGTGAGGACTCCTCTCAAGAAGGAAACCTTCCAGGTGAGAACTTCAGCCATGGTTCTTCAGCTGCAGTCACCCAGAAAACCAGTGATGTTCCCCAGGCCGGCAGGTGGGGTAACCCTGAGAGGCCGGACCTATGGGCTCACTAGACCTCTTCTCTGAACNTCTCAAGAAGGAAACCTTCCAGGTGAGAACTTCAGCCATGGTTCTTCAGCTGCAGTCACCCAGAAAACCAGTGATGTTCCCCAGGCCGGCAGGTGGGGTAACCCTGAGAGGCCGGACCTATGGGCTCACTAGACCTCTTCTCTGAACCCCCTGGAGCCCCACTCAACTTCCGGAGTGAGGGGCTAGGTTTGTTAAGTATCTTAATCTGATGCCCTCCAGATTCCCATCCCATCCTTGCAGGAACACCAGAGCCCAGGGCTCCCGTCGCCTGGGACCTCCTGGAGAAGTGAGCCCAGATTTCTGTCCACATGTGCTGAGCTGCCGGTAGGAGGTGACGAGGGAACAAAGGAGGCGAGGATCTATTTTCATGTCTGACCACAAACCAGGTCTGTCGATGAATGTGTGGAAATCAAAGATGTTGGAATATTTTAAGACTTCTCTGACATAAAACTCATGGGCACCTGGGGACTTTTAACATTTGAAAATGGCAACGGTATAATTACAGTTTACAAAGAAGTGCCAAACCCCATGTAGATGCTACAAAATCAGGTGTTCTCACTATTATCCAAAATTTTGTAATGCTGCTGCCGTAACTTATTTTTTCCTTCCAAACGGACTTTAGAAAGTGCACTGCTTTAGTCATTGCTTTGGCTCTCCAGATGCCTGCTCGGAGTGGATATGTATCAACACAGGCCCCAGTCGATATCCCTAGAAAATGGGCCAAAGGAACAGAGCACAGGGAGGGCCAGCACACGTCAAGAGCACTCAGCCTGGCAAAGCTGAAAGGGGGCAAGGATGCTAGCTTCAGGCCCTCCGCTCTGGCTCCAGGACCCCTCCAGAGTAAGGCTTCGTGGTGAGCACTGCTTGGCTTTCCACCTTGGGCTCACAGGACCTCTTAGACTGAAAGGCTACTCAGCCTCTAATTCCTTGCACTGTTTTCCTTCCCATCAAGATAACTGTGGACAGTGGTAGACACAGCGGTTCACGGCCTGAGCAGTAGAAACACGTGGTCCTGGGCTTTCAGCCCAGCTCTACCATGTCCCAGAGATAGGACTTGAGTGAGCTTGATGGGTCCACAACTGTTGTCTAAAGCTGCTGTGAAATGTAAATGCCATGGTGATGGACTACCAGTAACTGGTATTGTTAACACTCACAACAGCAAATGTTATCATTATCAGCATCACAGAAAAATGTATTTTGTGGGAGCCTCCAGTTTTTTGGCGGGAGACCCAATTCCTGGCAGCCTCACCCTGAACTTAAACTCTTTAAGTGAATTCCGTCCAATGGCAGAATGGGAGATGGCTGAATGGTGCTTTTTCTATTCTTCATACATTTACCAAGATGTTAAGTCTTGTTAATTATTAGTCTTAAGCTATTTCTCACTAATAGTATGTTAATATATTTGAAAACTGCGTTTATAAAGGTGATTATGAAATTAAAATATGATTTATATCATCTGATCTGAAGATATGTCATTTTTCTCCTTTGTGACCCAAATCATGTGGCCTAAAGTATTTCAAATAAATTTTCACTTCCAGAAAGACCAATAGTTTTGAGGAAGACCATGTAATTACAACTCCCAACTTTGCAGTCTGGTGGCTGCTAGCACTAACAGTTTAATAGATGTGGGTGTCAGCACTCAGCAGCAGAGGCATAAGATCCTAAAGCACAAGAACATCTGTGCAGCACAGGTGGGTGAAGAATCAGCATTTCCCTTCAAGTAGAGAGACAGTCCCTGACGACTCCAGATTCAATAGTGCCCTGAGCCAGAGGGGNCAGCACTCAGCAGCAGAGGCATAAGATCCTAAAGCACAAGAACATCTGTGCAGCACAGGTGGGTGAAGAATCAGCATTTCCCTTCAAGTAGAGAGACAGTCCCTGACGACTCCAGATTCAATAGTGCCCTGAGCCAGAGGGGTGTGTCAAGGTCTTCGCCGAGCATCGCTCCACGCAGACCTGCACCTCATTTAGAAGCAGGGAGCACTCACCACCAGGCAGCCGTTCAGGATGAAGGCAAACAACACTCTGAGCATTTCAAAGGATGTAGTATATGACAGGACATGTGGAGTGAGTGGGGTTGTGTTGTTCCCCAAAAGCCCCCAAACCATGGTCCTATCCTCTCCAAGAGGCACTGAACACATTAGCATCTTCAAGGTTTTGAGAGATCCCTCAATAAGAATGATTAAAAATAATTCTTGCTGAGCTTTTAAAAACATCCATTATTTTTACAGTGTAATAGGCCAAAGAACTCTTCTGTACACTGTCTATTGACACTGTAGAAATCACCTGTAGTGGTTAAGAGCTTTGGAGTCAGACCAACTGGTTTAAAATCTTTCTTGGGACACTCAATATTATATGACCAGTTGTATAGCTTTTCTGTACGTCACGCCCTTCTTTGTAAAATGGGAACACCACCCACCCACTGGGCTGTTTATCTTCTGTATCGTGGGTCAGGTAACCATTTTCATGGGCTTGCACAGAACTTGGCACCTGAGTATTTGGTAAGTTGCAGCATGATTACTGTTCTTGATATCATTTGGAGTTCACAAACTGATGATACACTTTTCCGTAGCCAAATGGAGTTGCTGTGCTCTCATTGTCCATGTCCTGCAGACCCAGGCTAAAAGATTGTGTCTTATGCAGGAGCTGGGACGGAAGGAGAGGCCACGGGACAGAAGGAGTCCCATGCTCAGAGCTGGACCTGCCACATGTCTACTGGGCCAGACGCTGAAGCCTGGAGACCACAGTTGGCTTCGGGACCCCTAAACTCAAGTCCACCTGACACTAACAAATGCCTTCAATTCTGCTTTTCATGCCTGGCTCCCGGACTTCTGATATTCACCAGGACCCAGCACATCTCCAGTGGTAACACCTTAGCAAGTCTGGGCAGACCACTCCTTTGTCCCCCAAACCCACAGAAGCATGACTGAGGTTTATAGCAACAATGCCAGTTGTCAAGAAAAAGTGGAGTCTACTTTCATACACTGTAATGAGGCTGTGTCCACTCTAACCCACTCCAGGTAGACTATTTATTTAACATTGTGGAAGATGATATTTACCATTTAGGAGCTATAGAATTTGTATCATCTGGAAAATTGAGAGGGCTTCCCAGGTGACGCTGGTGGTAAAGAACCCGCCTGCCAATGCAGGAGACGTAAGAGACTCAGGTTCGATCCCTGGGTGGAAAAGATCCTCTGGATTAGAACATGGCAACCTATTCCAGTATTCTTGTCTGGAGAATCTCATGGACAGAGGATCCTGGAGGGCTACAGTCCAGGGGGTCACAAAGAGTTGGACACAATTGCAACAACTAACATACATACATATAGAAAATTGAGGAATTTGCATTTTCAGTACACCTCACTTTTGATGATGTCTGATAATTCTGGTTCTTTGGTACTCATATCTGATTTTCTCAAAAAATGACAGATTTTCTGAGGCAGATTCCCCGGAAGCTCAGGAAGCTGCAGCTTCTGATTTCTAGCACAGGCTTCCTACAGCCTTGGGAGGGGTTCTGGGAACTCTGTATTTGTATATTTTATATTCTTTTTCTTAAAGAGTGCTTCTGAAGTTTAAAAGCTAACAGCTCCCCAAATTTGGATCTGCCCTTACAAATTCACTTTAGCTGTAAATTCTTCAGGTGATAAGAGAAATTAGTTTAACGAAGAGCAATCTAGTAACATTAATGAAAAAGGCAAAACCTACAGAAAGGACATGACTGAGTGACTTTGCCTTTCACAGAAAGCATTGATGTTACAGGGTAACCTCTGCAAGCAGTAAAAATCCTGAAGATATTTTCAAGAGATTTTTCCCTTACCAATGTGCATGCACATGTTCAGTCGTGTCTGATTCTTTGTGACCCCACGGACTGTAGCCTGCCAGGCTACTCTGTCCATGGGATTTTTCTTGGCAAGAATATTAGAAGTGGATAGACATTCCCTTCTCCAGGGGATCTTCCCAAGCCAAGGATTGAACATTTCCTGCATTGTAGGCTGATTCTTTACTACTGAGCCACCAGGTAATCCATACCAAACCCATCAGAAATAGATTAACAGTTACTACAAAACTTTTAATTTTTTGATACTTTATTCTCTAAGTGTCTTTACATTCACCTAACATTTTAGAAATAGTTACCTAAGTTTCTTAAGCCGCTGTTACATCTTATTTCATGAGAAAAAAAAATCTAATCTTGAATCAATGTAAGTCACTTGTCTGTGGGTCTAAGCCAGATATCCACTTATGTACACACATTCTCTGGGAAGCAAGGTGCTAAGCAACTTAAATTTCTGGGAAGAGACAGTAAAAAGAAAAAGTAAGAAAGAGGGACAACCAGATCCCTGAATACCTATACTTTTCAGCAGGCTTACAAGCAGAATTGTTTTAATTCTTTCCTATTAATTTTGAAAGGTATTATTAATTACTTCACTCCCAGGAATTAAACTCAACCCTACCCATATAAGGGATAAAATGGACAATTGCTCTTCAGCTTTGTTCTTACCTAAAAAGTATTTAAATGAATACTTGGTCCATGTAGTTTCATAATAATTAGTTCAATAGAAAATAATGTTTCTGAAAATATAAGCCTTTCCTTAATAATAAAAAAATAATAGAAATCATACTGGAACACATAATATATACTGTACATCAGCTAATAATCCAATTGTCAAGAGACCAGTGGCCAGAAGAGATCACTAGAGCTCTTGAGAACAACTCAGAATTTAGTATCACATTTTAATACTCATTAATTTGTGTAATTCCAATGATATGGTATAACATTTGGCTATTTTTCTGACTTAAAAAAGAATGTGCAATTAATCAAGTCTCCTTTCTGGGCCATAGACTGATTTTGAACAGGAGATGTTAATCTTTGCTTTAAAATTAGTGTCAAAAACAGTTTTATTATGCAAATATTCGGCAAGCATATTTTCCCTTTCATGGGCATGAAAATTCACATTTTAGCCTTATAATTAAATTAACACATCAAGGGAATCATGCATGAAATTAGTATTTCAAGATAAAAAGTGACTACGGGCAAGACTGGTGTCATGATGTCAAAACTGTAGNGCCCTTCTTTGTAAAATGGGAACACCACCCACCCACTGGGCTGTTTATCTTCTGTATCGTGGGTCAGGTAACCATTTTCATGGGCTTGCACAGAACTTGGCACCTGAGTATTTGGTAAGTTGCAGCATGATTACTGTTCTTGATATCATTTGGAGTTCACAAACTGATGATACACTTTTCCGTAGCCAAATGGAGTTGCTGTGCTCTCATTGTCCATGTCCTGCAGACCCAGGCTAAAAGATTGTGTCTTATGCAGGAGCTGGGACGGAAGGAGAGGCCACGGGACAGAAGGAGTCCCATGCTCAGAGCTGGACCTGCCACATGTCTACTGGGCCAGACGCTGAAGCCTGGAGACCACAGTTGGCTTCGGGACCCCTAAACTCAAGTCCACCTGACACTAACAAATGCCTTCAATTCTGCTTTTCATGCCTGGCTCCCGGACTTCTGATATTCACCAGGACCCAGCACATCTCCAGTGGTAACACCTTAGCAAGTCTGGGCAGACCACTCCTTTGTCCCCCAAACCCACAGAAGCATGACTGAGGTTTATAGCAACAATGCCAGTTGTCAAGAAAAAGTGGAGTCTACTTTCATACACTGTAATGAGGCTGTGTCCACTCTAACCCACTCCAGGTAGACTATTTATTTAACATTGTGGAAGATGATATTTACCATTTAGGAGCTATAGAATTTGTATCATCTGGAAAATTGAGAGGGCTTCCCAGGTGACGCTGGTGGTAAAGAACCCGCCTGCCAATGCAGGAGACGTAAGAGACTCAGGTTCGATCCCTGGGTGGAAAAGATCCTCTGGATTAGAACATGGCAACCTATTCCAGTATTCTTGTCTGGAGAATCTCATGGACAGAGGATCCTGGAGGGCTACAGTCCAGGGGGTCACAAAGAGTTGGACACAATTGCAACAACTAACATACATACATATAGAAAATTGAGGAATTTGCATTTTCAGTACACCTCACTTTTGATGATGTCTGATAATTCTGGTTCTTTGGTACTCATATCTGATTTTCTCAAAAAATGACAGATTTTCTGAGGCAGATTCCCCGGAAGCTCAGGAAGCTGCAGCTTCTGATTTCTAGCACAGGCTTCCTACAGCCTTGGGAGGGGTTCTGGGAACTCTGTATTTGTATATTTTATATTCTTTTTCTTAAAGAGTGCTTCTGAAGTTTAAAAGCTAACAGCTCCCCAAATTTGGATCTGCCCTTACAAATTCACTTTAGCTGTAAATTCTTCAGGTGATAAGAGAAATTAGTTTAACGAAGAGCAATCTAGTAACATTAATGAAAAAGGCAAAACCTACAGAAAGGACATGACTGAGTGACTTTGCCTTTCACAGAAAGCATTGATGTTACAGGGTAACCTCTGCAAGCAGTAAAAATCCTGAAGATATTTTCAAGAGATTTTTCCCTTACCAATGTGCATGCACATGTTCAGTCGTGTCTGATTCTTTGTGACCCCACGGACTGTAGCCTGCCAGGCTACTCTGTCCATGGGATTTTTCTTGGCAAGAATATTAGAAGTGGATAGACATTCCCTTCTCCAGGGGATCTTCCCAAGCCAAGGATTGAACATTTCCTGCATTGTAGGCTGATTCTTTACTACTGAGCCACCAGGTAATCCATACCAAACCCATCAGAAATAGATTAACAGTTACTACAAAACTTTTAATTTTTTGATACTTTATTCTCTAAGTGTCTTTACATTCACCTAACATTTTAGAAATAGTTACCTAAGTTTCTTAAGCCGCTGTTACATCTTATTTCATGAGAAAAAAAAATCTAATCTTGAATCAATGTAAGTCACTTGTCTGTGGGTCTAAGCCAGATATCCACTTATGTACACACATTCTCTGGGAAGCAAGGTGCTAAGCAACTTAAATTTCTGGGAAGAGACAGTAAAAAGAAAAAGTAAGAAAGAGGGACAACCAGATCCCTGAATACCTATACTTTTCAGCAGGCTTACAAGCAGAATTGTTTTAATTCTTTCCTATTAATTTTGAAAGGTATTATTAATTACTTCACTCCCAGGAATTAAACTCAACCCTACCCATATAAGGGATAAAATGGACAATTGCTCTTCAGCTTTGTTCTTACCTAAAATGTATTTAAATGAATACTTGGTCCATGTAGTTTCATAATAATTAGTTCAATAGAAAATAATGTTTCTGAAAATATAAGCCTTTCCTTAATAATAAAAAAATATTAGAAATCATACTGGAACACATAATATATACTGTACATCAGCTAATAATCCAATTGTCAAGAGACCAGTGGCCAGAAGAGATCACTAGAGCTCTTGAGAACAACTCAGAATTTAGTATCACATTTTAATACTCATTAATTTGTGTAATTCCAATGATATGGTATAACATTTGGCTATTTTTCTGACTTAAAAAAGAATGTGCAATTAATCAAGTCTCCTTTCTGGGCCATAGACTGATTTTGAACAGGAGATGTTAATCTTTGCTTTAAAATTAGTGTCAAAAACAGTTTTATTATGCAAATATTCGGCAAGCATATTTTCCCTTTCATGGGCATGAAAATTCACATTTTAGCCTTATAATTAAATTAACACATCAAGGGAATCATGCATGAAATTAGTATTTCAAGATAAAAAGTGACTACGGGCAAGACTGGTGTCATGATGTCAAAACTGTAGCTGAACTATTGTCTTTGAACTCCCTTCATATTGTAATGATATGGTGACTTTATATTTTAGGTATCATTTAAAAACAGCACATACCAAGGGCAACTCTAGCCGCAGATGCATCATAATTGATCCAGAAGGACACCCATGAGAGAATTGTAATTAGGATAGAGGGCATGTAGGTCTGGAGAATGAAGTATCCAATGTTTCTCTTCAACCGAAAGCTCAGTGAGAGCCGAGGGTAGGCACCTACGGTAAACAGACAGGGATTACACCGGAGATCAGACACAGCAGACAAAGAGTTTGCTTTGACTTCCACAGGTCAACAGCATGCACTTGAAAAGCCCAGAATGGAGGGGTGGTCCAAAACCATGCAACCTGCCTCCACCAGCTAAGTTCCATTGAGAACTTGGGAGATGAATGATTTTCAGTCTATGCATGAGGTCTTTTTTTTTTTTTTTTTTAAATGCATGAGGTCTTGATGAGGCTACTCTTCTCTTATATACTCAGCTGAAAACTGTCCCTGAGAAAACTCTGGGAAAGTTTTCAGCTTAGAATTTGGAATAGTGACAACTATCTTATTTATTTTTCAACTAATAATCTCCTTCTTCTCCACTGTAAATAGGGGAGATTTGGCTCAAGGCTTTACTGAGCAAAATGGTTTCTATCAATCCTCCGTCAGCCCATCTAGAGCAACAGTGCAAATGTCTGAGGCACTGACCCTGGACCCCCTGGAACAGCTCAGGGACCCCCTCCCCAAGAGCGTGAGAGGCACAGAGGTAGCAGCGTGCTCTGAGATGCTCTGCCCTGACCACAGGAAAGGCATCAAAGAGGGCTGAGAAGAAGCATCCGGTCTGCTTTCCTGCATTTGAATCCCAGTGTTAACTTCCTCATGTGTACATTCCACTTAGACAGTTGTGAACCCCACCATCACTGCCAGCACAGAGTGAGAAAGCAGCCCACTGCTATGCCACCTGTATATTTATTTACCTTTTCTGTTTGATTTTGTTTTTTTCTTGGGAAGCAGGCATGTGTGACCTCCATTTCTTCCTGACCATTTCAACAATCTACTTTACCAGTTTCAAACCACTCAGCTCTTAATTTTCTGGACTCAACTGAGGCTGCTGAAAGGCCAGCCTTCTCATCAGATTCCTTGCCTCTTCCCCTCCTGCCTTCACTGAGGGTGGTTCTCTCTTCCTGAGATTCATCCAAAAACCCAAAGTTTCAGGAGACCTCGCATTTCTTGTCTTCATCCTACTTCGAGCCTGACAGGCTCACGTTCCCCTCCTGCCTCCAAGTATGTGCATTTTCCTGACTTTGCTTCACATCCCTTTCAGAGTTTGTCACTACAGTCTATCCTTTTTCCAGTTTGGTTCACTCATATGACTACTTCTTCTATGTAGTAAATGAAAGACTTTAATTTCCAGGCTTCTACTTTAGCATTAATCACATTTTCAGCCAAAATTATATAAAACAGAAAAGAAATTGCCTAATACACACAGCATTTAAAAACTGACAATCTGAACATTTTCTCCAATCTCTTGTGTATGTGTATAGTTTCTTTTATATAACTCTGATCCAATGCATATATTGTACTGTCACAGTAACAAGCATTTTCATCCTTATTACAAATTACTTACATATACTATTTTAAATTTTTCCTGATTTTCCATCAAATATATACACATATATTCTATAGTTTATAAGTACATTTTCCTGAATGTGATAAATTTAGGGTATTTCCATTGTTGCCAAACTTTAAGTAATATCCTTAGGAATACCTTTGAGTCGAGTCCTTTCATTATGCTTAAAATTATTTCCTTAGAATGAATGTGTTGCAAAAGGAATTATTAGGCCAATGCTGGAGGCTTTTGATACAGAGTCCCAAATTACTTTGCAAAAGAATCATACCAGTGAACATGTCACTCTGAGCACTTTATAGAAGTGCCTGTCTCGTTTTGTAAACAACAGTATTACATGTTATTTAGTCACTAAGTCATGTCTGACTCTTTGTGACCCCACGGATGGTAACCACCAGGTACTTCTATCTATGGGATTTCCCAAGCAAGCGTATTGCAGTGGGTTGCCATTTTATTCTCCAGGGGACCTTCCCAATTCAGGGATTGAACCATGTCTCCTGCATTGACAGGGGAATTCTTAACTGGGAGCCACTAGGGAAGCCCCTTAACAATATTACATAATATTTTTAAAAACTACTTTTGCTAATTTCCTTGGGAAAAATTTGTCAAATCACTTTTTAAAATTGATTACTTCTTAATGCTTTTTTCCCCCAGATTTTAACCTTATCAGTTCAGTCACTCAGTCATGTTCAGCTCTTTGTGACCCCATAGGCTGCAGCACACCAGGCTTCCCTGTCCATTACCAACTCCTGGAACTTGCTCAAACTCATGTTCATTGAATCAGTGATGCCATCCAACCATCTCATCCTCTGTCATCCCCATCTCCTCTCGCCTTCAATTTTCCTAGCATCAGGGTCTTTTCCAATGAGTCAGTTCTTTGCATCAGGTGGCCAAAGTACTGGAGCTTCAGCTTCAGCATCAGTCCTTCCAATGAACATTCAGGACTGATTTTCTTTAGGATGGACTGGTTGGATCTCCTTGCAATCCAAGGGATTCTCAACAGTCTTCTTCAACACCACAGTTCAAAAGCATCTATTCTTTGCTGCTCAGCTTTCTTATATGATCCAACTCTCACATCCACACATGACTACTTGAAAAACCATAGCTTTGACTAGATGTACCTTTGTCAGCAAAGTAATGTCTGCTTTTTAATATGCTGTCTAGGTTGGTCAAAGCTTCTGAGGAGCAAGCGTCTTTTAATTTCGTGGCTTGCAGTCACATTCCACAGTGATTTTGGAGCCCCCAAAAGTAAAGTCTCTCACTGTTTCCATTGTTTCCCCATCTATTTGTCACGAAGTAATGGGACCAGATGCCATGATCTCAGTTTTCTGAATGTTGAGTTTTAAGCCAGCTTTTTCACTCTCTTCTTTCATTTTCATCAAGAGGCTCTTTAGTTCTTCACTTTCTGCCATAACGGTGGTGTCATCTGCATATCTGAGGTTATTGATATTTCTCCTGACAATCTTGATTCCAGCTTGTGCTTCATCCAAACTGGCAGTTTGCATGATGTACTCTGCATATAAGTTAAATAAGCAGGGTGATAGTATAGAGCCTTGATATACTCCTTTCCCAGTTTAGAACTAGTCCGTTTGTTCCATGTCCAGTTCTAACTGTTGCTTCTTGACCTGCACAGAGATTTCTCAGGACGCAGGTAAGGTGGTCTGGTATTCCCATCTCTTTAAGAATTCCAGTTTGTTGTGATCCACAAGGTCAAAGGCTTTGGGGTAGTTAAAACAGAAGTAGATGTTTTTCTGGAACTCTCTTGCTTTTGCTTTTTCATTGATCCAGTGGATGCTGGCAATTTGATCTCTGGTTTCTCTGCCTTTTCTAAATCCAACTTGAACATCTGGAATTTCTCGGTTCACATATTGTTGAAGCCTGGCTTGGAGAATTTTGAGCAATACTTTGCTAGCATGTGAGATGAGTGCAATTTTGTGGTAGTTTGAACATTCTTTGAAATTGCTTTTCTTTGGGATTGAAATGGAAACTGAACTTTTCCAGTTTACCCTTATAATTATTAACTATTTAACCTTATAAATAATCTAATTATACCATTCATTCATCTTTCTCATTTTTTGTTCCTGTTTTTAGCTATTCATTCAAGTTCTTTTGATGCTAATCTTTGCTTATATTCTCTACAAGCATTTTCCCAGTTATTAAAAAACTTGAAATAGGGCAGAGTGCTGCTAAGTCACTTCAGTCGTGTCCGACTCTGTGCAACCCCATGGATGGCAGCCCACCAGGCTACCCGGTCCCTGGGATTCTCCAGGCAAGAACACTGGAGTGGGTTGCCATTTCCTTCTCCAATGCATCAAAGTGAAAAGTGAAAGTGAAGTTGCTCAGTTGTGTCCGACCCTCAGTGACCCCAAGGACTGCAGCCTTCCAGGCTCCTCCGTCCATGGGACTTTCCAGGCAAGAGTACTGGAGTGGGGTGCCATTGCCTTCTCCGAGAGTAGGGTGAGGGACATAAGAAACATAAATTTTTGTACCTAGTTGAGTCTATCCATTCTGTTTTTTCCCTGTAATTTTTAAAACCTGTTTTTAGGTTTAGATAAGTTCCCAACAGACAACTGACCACAACCCTATTTTGAGGGTTGGTGATTATGGTTTTCATAGGAAGTAAACATGCACATTGGTTTCTGTTCCACAAACAACTAACCAAGTTTTCTACACCATTTGTGAAACAAAACTTCCACTGATAGATCTGATACACTCTGTTGTTTTATAATACATTCCATGTCTATGTGGCTACAGGTATGATGAGCCAGGTAAGAGCGTTGCCTGGGCCCTGGCACCAAGCGCTCGCCACATGTTTCAAAAGCAGAGTCATCACATGTTTTCAGCATCTTATGCTGCTTCCCATAATGGTCAAAATAGTCACCTGGGAATTTTAGTTTTTCCAAAATGTTTTCCCAAGTTCACATTAGTTTTATTTTATACCGTGCCTCTGTACTAATCATAACATTTTCTAGCCAAGAAGTATCCTTATTGCCTCAAAATAATTGTACACATTTCTTGCCTCTGCTGATTTTCACCCCTTGCTCTCCCCTTAAGAAATGTCTTTCCTTAACCATACTTCAAGGCCTTGGTCAAATGTCACGTCTCCCATAAATCCTTTTTTCCCTCCAAATGCAAGTAATTACCGTCTTGAGCTATTTTCTTTCCTCTTTAAAATTATAATCATTTACCAAGATAAGATCTTCCTTAGTAAGATGAATAGACACCCAGGCAGAGTTTGTAAGACAGTTTTCATACATTGTCATGCTTAGCTAAATGTCCAAAGCATCTTCGGTTATTAACAAATGCATCAGTGTGCTAAAAGAATGAAAACAGGCATACTTGATTTATTTAATAAGTGTAACACTCAAAATCATCACTAATTTTATTAAATCTTGGTTTGAAATCCTATGGCCACCTTCAACATTTATATTGAAGTACCTTCAATATCAGATCTGAATTTGCGACTTCGTAGTGATCTCATGCCTTTACTAATCATTTGCTACTTTATGCTTCAGCTATTTCTCACTATATCCACTCTACTTGGAACGTTATCCGATTCCATCAGGATAGACTGGCTCATGCTGTAGTAGCAAAAGACCCCTTAAATCTCAGTGACTTTACAACAAAGATCTATTTGTTTTTTCTTTCTTGTGCTCCATAGCCACTCAGCTTCCTCTATCTGGAAGGCAGCTGGGACACTGTGGAAAAAGGGCCACACATACCTCCCATCACATTTCACTCTCCAGAGCAAGTCTCACTGTCAGTCTTTATGTCACCAGGTAGAAAAGTTTGTCCTCTCCCAGGGAATTGCAGCAAATATTTTTTGAATGACAATGTAATCTACCATATTCCCCATTTTCCGTTTTCTGAGTCAAATTTCTTCACATTTTCCAAAGTACAATTTCCTTAGAGAAACTGTCCCCTACAAGGCAAACACTAATATTCATGCAATGAAGTACAACTGATACGCTTTTGGGAATACTTACCCTGGGCAACATGGAGGCCAGTGATATAACAGCATAGTCAAATATTTGGAGGGTCATTAGTGGCCTTGAGGAAGGAAATACTACTCAGATCTCAAAACTATGTATTCACCAAGACACTCTTTAACACAGAACATAGAATTAAGAAAATATACCATTTTCTTATGTATTTGTATAGTAAATACATTCTGTTTCTTAAACATGAAATACACTTTCAAATTAACAAAATTCTCAGGCATTCACCACCTGTCCTATCCCACAGTCCCAATCTCCTAATCCCACAGGTGGAATGTTAAGTGGAGGAAACAATAAAGATGAATAAGAAGATGGTCTATGCTCTCACCTCGCTCCCCATCTGTCAGAGAAAGACCCATACAGAACTGGCCTCTGTAAACCAGAGGTAAGGCCTACACTGGATAATCTAGGGCTCAAGATTTAGGAAAGGTTTCACAGTATCTGAATTGAGATACTCCTGGTTGAATAAGAGTCTTCATAGGCAGAGGATAAGAAACTTCAAGGTAAAGGGTCCAACACAGTCAAATGAAGAAAAGCCTTTCATGATGCTATGAGATAGGGACTTCAAAATGTTAATAATCACAAGAATCTTCAGTGATGTCAAGACCTATTCTTCTAGGCAAAGGCTTTTTGTTTTAATTAATTTATTTATTTTAATTGGAGGCTAAGTACTTTACAATATTGTGGTGGTTTTTGCCATACATTGACATGAATCAGTCATGGGTGTACACGTGTCCCCCTGTCCCAAATCCCCTCCCTAGGCAAAGGCTTTTGCCATTTGGTGGGCATCTTCAAGAACACACAGAGTCTGTTGGACAAGGTCCTGACACTGATACAACAGATATCCTGACGTAGCCTGTATCTGTGGAGAAAATTTCTCAAATGATCCTAACAAGGGGCTTGATCATTTTAAAGTGGGAAAGTAGTGAGTCAGTTGCACTGAAATATAACCTTCAAAAGAGCAACAGGAGCTTACAAATTACAACAGAAAGGCACAGAAGCCTTAAAGCCTGTGTGGCAAGGTAGATGTGGTTAGGTTCCCAAGTAGATGCTGAACCGACAAAGGCAGAGTCCCTGAACACAAGCGCACTGTTCCAGCTCAGGACTTCCTTGGCAAGACTATCTACTGAAATGCTGATCTCAACCTTTTTTCCCCAGATGCACTAAAAGCTGTGCCAGAAGCAAGGCTCTGGATCTCACATCCAGCCTAAATTAACAGAACTTTCTAAGGCATTAATATTGCTGAAGAACTCATAAAAATGTGGATGCAGAATATCATGTCACCTTTGCCAAGTGTAAGAGCCACTCAAATGTATCTATAAAGTCACAAGCTGATATTTTGGCAACTGCAGCAGAGTTGGCCTACCTTCATATTCCTGTCCCCTTCCAAGGCAGCCACCAAAGGGGCTCTCCCAGGACTGCCTAAGAAGCTGTGTGACGCTTTGCCTGGGAGCTCAGGGATGCTCTTGGGGTCTTTATGATGCTCTCTCATTCATTTATCTCCTTTTTTTTTCTTTAACTGTATAATACAACCTAAAGTCCTAAATGGTGTTCCTAATTTTCTCACCCCTCCTTACCAGTCACCTAAATTATTTTCAAAACTTCCATAAAGGAAAGTAGATATAGGAAACAGGAACTAAAGAGGAAAAACAAACTTTTTCAAAGACTGTCTCAATCAGGCAATAATTCTCTTTCTGATCGTCACAGCAAAGCTGGAATGTTCTGTCCCATGACTCTGGAGCAAAGAGCAAGGGCATCTGAGAGATCTAGGTTCAGGCTCAGGGTTTATTTGGGAAACTCCTTTAGGAAGTTGGTTGTCCTCTCAGATCCTTAGTTTCCCTGTATGTAAAATTAGGGCATGGATATCATGAGTGAAAAAGGAAAAATACAGATAAATTTTACTCCATTGATTACAAACTATTATTTTGCAGAGGAAACTATTGAGAAAATGAAAACAAAATCCACAGATTGAGAGAAAATATTTGCAAATCATATATCTGATGAGGAACTTGTATTTAGACTGTATAAAGAAGGTTTACAAAGAATACGAACAACCCGATTTAAAAATGGGCAAAGGACTTGAAAAGATATTCCTCCAAAGAAGATAAGACCATGTCCAGTAAGCAAACAAAAGATGCTCAATATCTTACTCATTAAGGAAATGCAACTCAGAACCACAATGAGATACCATTTCATACTATTAGGAATGACTACAGTCAAAAAGACAGATAAGGGCTTCCCTGGTGGCTCAGTGGTGAAAAAAAAAAAAAAATCCACCTTCCAATGCAGGTGACACAGATTCGAGCCCCGATCCGGGAAGATTCCACAAGCTGCAAAGCAACTAAGCCTGTGCACCACAACTATGGAGCCTTTGCTTTAGGCCCACAGGAGCCACAGCTACTGAGCATCTTGTGCTGCAGCTACTGAAGCCTGTGCACCCTAGAAACCACGTTCTGCAACAAGAGAAGGCACAGCAGGGAGAAGCCTGTGCACCACACCGAGAAAGTAGACTCTGCCTGCCTAGCACAAGCAGAGAAAATCCTGCACAGCAAGGAAGACTCAGGATAGCCAAAAGAAAATTAATAAAATTATATATACATATATATATATATGTGTGTGTGTGTGTGTGTGTGTGTGTATACATATAAAGGCAGACAATAANACCGAGAAAGTAGACTCTGCCTGCCTAGCACAAGCAGAGAAAATCCTGCACAGCAAGGAAGACTCAGGATAGCCAAAAGAAAATTAATAAAATTATATATACATATATATATATATGTGTGTGTGTGTGTGTGTGTGTGTGTATACATATAAAGGCAGACAATAATATGCATTGGTGAGAATGTGGATGAATTAGAACCATCACGTATTGCCTAGGGAACCTAAATGGTACGGCTACTTTGACAAACAGTTTGGCAGTTCCTTAAAAAGTTAAACATAGTTAATATGACCCAACAATTGCAATTCTAAGTACATACATAATGCAAATGAAAACGTACATGCACAGAAAAACCTGTGCATGAATGTTCATAGCAGCTTTATTCCTGATAGCCAAAAGGTGGAAATAGCCCAACATTCATCAACTTTATATACGATTAAACAAAACATGATATGTTAATACAATGGAATATTGTATTGTTCCAGCAACAAATACAACATTGTATTGTTCAAGCAACAAAAAGGAGTGAAGTATCGATACACACCACAACATGGATGAACCTTGAAAATATGCTGAGTAAAAGAAGCCAGACACAAAGGACCATACGGTGTATGATTCCATTCCATGAAGTGTACAGAACAGGCAAAGCTATTACAACAGCAATTAGATTAGCGGTTACCCATAGGGTTAGGAGAAGCAAGTTGGAGGAAATGAAGAATGACTGCTACTGAGTACGTAGCTTTGAGGGTGATGAAAATATCTGGAAATTGATTTGAGGAACATCATGATTACAAAATTGTAAGTACAATAAAAACAACTGTATTACATACTTTAAATGGTTAAATTTTATGGTATATAAATTGCACCTTAAGAACTCTTATAAGAAAAAGAATACGTACTATATGTGCTTTACTGGTACCAAACATACTGAAAGTTGGTCAACTGTGTCCGACTCTTTGTGACCCCCACGGACTATAGTCCATGGAATTCTCTAGGCCAGAATAAGGAGTGGGTAGCCTTTCTTTTCTCCAGGAGATCTTCCCAAACAAGGGATCAAACTCAGGTCTCCCACATTGCAGGCAGATTCTTTACCAGCTGAGCCACAAGGGAAGTCCAAGAACACTGAAGTGGGTAGCCTATCCCTTCTCCAGGGGATCTTCCTGACCCAGGAATCAAACCAGGGTCTCTTGTATTGCAGGAGGATTCTTTAACAACTGAGCTATCAGGGAAGCCCCCAAACATACTAAATGGCCCCAAATACCCACTCAATAAAAGCAAGTTACTTGTTCCTTTCCTTTCTCTCCTCTATGGTGCTTTCTGTGCTCAGGACTCTGTAATCCAACTGTTTTTACTATTGAACATATTTTTAAAAATTGTGTGGAAGTCTTCAAAGCAATTCCAAAAGATGAAGTTAGATAAGACTTATTTTTGCAAAGGAGGTGTTAGGCATTTCTGAAGAAATCTGGCTTCTGTAGGTCAGGAGCCCTTAAACGAAAATTATTTCATAGTAACAAGATGAGATAGTTAAGCTCCTCTTTGGTGCTGAGAGTTAATGTTCTCTACTTCAGTCATTTTGCACTGAAGGATTAGTAGTATTTGGCCAGTAAGCACAGGTGACTTGTCTCTGAGGATCCTTCTAATAAATGTCAACGGGGAAAAAATAATGGGAATTTATCTCTGGGCTTTAAAAGACAAAAAGATATGGATGATAATTCCTTCTAACATTTCATATAATATCAGCACTATACTTACAGTAGATGTTATTTATACACCACATGCATAATAATTTGATCATGGGCTTTAGTTTAGGATAAAACTAAAGCACAGAGTTCATGAATGGACTCTAACAGAAAATTAAGTGCATGTTTTAAGGGTGTGACATGCAGATTTCAAAAAAAATTTGCAATTTGCTTCGTTTTATAATCATAATTGTGAAGCAAAATTGTATTTTGAAAGTTGATTTTTTAAATTTATTTTTTATTGAAGGATAATTGCTTTCCAGAATTTTGCTGTTTTCTGTCAAACTTCAACATGAATCAACCATAGGTATATATATCCCCTCCCTTTTGAAACTTCCTCCCATCTCCCTTCCCATCCCACACCTCTAGGTTGATACACAGCCACTGACTGAGTTTCCTGAGCCATACAGCAAATTCCTGTTGACCATCTATTTTACACATGGTAATGTAAGTTTCCACATTACTCTTTCCATACATCTCACCCTCTCCCCATGTCCATAAGTCTATTCTCTATGTCTGTTTCTCCATTGTTGCCCTGTAAATAAATTCTTCAGTACCATTTTTCTGGATTTCGTATATATGCATTAGAATACGGCATTTATCTTTTTTTTTNGGTTGGCTGTGCCCAGGCCAGGCCCCTCCTACAGGGTTAGCGCAGCACTGCCAGGGCGTAGAGCCGTCACCTAAGCCTGCCTGGGAGGCAGCGTGTGGGCAGAGCAGAGCCAAAGCCTTTACAGAGGGAGAGCATCTTGATCAAGCCGAAGAGCAAGTAGAAGGTGGCCAGGTTAAGGGAGACAGGCAGCTGTGAGTCCCGGGCACTCAGGCTAGAGGCCACAGGCAGAGTGCAGGCCATGGGCTACATGAATGCCAGTACAGGACCATGGCTAACCACTTTCCGCTTGGTGTGGTTTAAGCTGCATGGTCAGGAGAAAGCTAAGATGGGAGGTCCCAGCTCTGCCCTCACTGAGAATCCTCCACCCAGAGTTTGTGGCCTTTAGTTCACAGAGCACTTCTATTTATCTTCTCAGCTACAACACAGCCTTTAGCAAGAACACTGAGAAAGCACCACCCACTATGAGAGGTACGAATGGAAATTTTTAAAAAAACCTCAGCAAGCACAGACTTCTCAGTCTTCAGACAGCTGAAACAAAGATGACAAGGAAACCCAGGGTGGGACGGCTTCCCAGGTGACAGCAGGAGCAGATGACTGTGTCTGAAGACGCATCACGAAAGGCAGGGGCTCATGTTCCTGGAGCCGGGGCTGACTGCCAGCCCAGAAGAGGGGAGACGGTCTCTTGTTTTGGCGCGCACAGCACTTGCCTCCTCAGGTCTTCCTCCCTCCCCTTCCTTTCTGCCTCCAAGGCCATCAGTGACCTCTTGACTGCCCAGACAGAAAGCTGCTTATGTTATCAAACAGTGGTTGGTTAAATTCAACCTCAGCCTTTCAGCTTCTCAACAAGCACAGAGAGCATCTCCTGGTCAGCTGCTCCTTCCTACCCAGCAGAGCTTATCCATTCCCTCGAGATACAGTGAGAGGGGTACAGAAGATGAGGACATGTGACCGACGATGGTCCTTTTTTGGAGGACCAAGCACTGTGAATCAGTAGCAGAGTATTTCACAAGGACAGCAATGTGGCCCAGGCAGACACTATCCCTCCAGAGAGCGTGAGAGGACCCAAGACTCACCTGTGGCAAAGACGACATTCCTGGAAACCAGACGATGCTCCACAATGGAGAACTGTGGGAGCTCGATCCTCTCCACGCCAGTCACAGCCTTATCACCCCCGCGCCAGTAAAACTCGATGTCATCTGTGGTGTAGCCATCTGCCAGGAGACAGAAGCAGGGACAGGGCAGAAATGAAGCATCATCTTGTCTAAAGAAACTGTCACTAGTAAAATGGAAGTAACAGCTTGCCCATGTGTGAAGGAAATTTGTTGATGTGCTTGTCTATGCATTATCATTAGAAGAACGAACTTTTGGATATTCTTGCATCACCTTTGCTGTCTGATTTGGACCAAGCTGGTGGTGAAAAGCAGAGAGACTGGAGAGGCTGAGTGCTCTGACCAAAGTTCTGCCTGGAGAGCCTGACTGTGGGGCTGACCTGGACTTTGCACAGAAATGTGAAGTAAAAACAGATTCACAGCACTGAATAAGATGGTTGGAAGAAAAAGTAAAAACTCTACAGAATTCTGGAAAGGCAGCTCTCTCAACAACTATGNGCTGACCTGGACTTTGCACAGAAATGTGAAGTAAAAACAGATTCACAGCACTGAATAAGATGGTTGGAATAAAAAGTAAAAACTCTACAGAATTCTGGAAAGGCAGCTCTCTCAACAACTATGAAAAAGTTAGAACACCGAGGGTGAACTTGCCCAATCGATGTTGCATAACTGCCAGGCAATTTTGGATGGTGTCATGAGGTGTTCCTGGCCATGAGTTTGGCCAACCTTAGAAATGCCTTTTGTGGGGACTCTCTTGGCCCTTAGAGATTTCAGCAGTGCTCTCAGCAGAAAGAGGAATGGTTATGAGCCAGATTATAGCTTCAAAACCAGCTCTTGGCATGGTCTCACGCTAACTCGGTAATCAATCAATGCTTCTTCAGAATGACTGAATAGGAAAACAGTATCTGATGTTATTTGCAGCACTCAGGAGTCTTCTGAAGAATTGGGTCAACTTTAGTGGCAAATTCAATTAAAAATCACACCTGTAGAAAAATAGCCTATGAACATAATAACTTTTCTATTTGAACATATAATATGAGGCAGACACTAAATATCCAACATTATACAAACAGACCAAAGCTGTGGGGATGACTGCCCCCACAGTCCCTGCCAGCTCCCTGGTCCATCTGCTGTCTTCCCTCCAGGATTACGGTGGGCACACCTTCTGTCCCCACCCTCCCCTCCGACTGCATGGCACTCCATTCTCACCCAGTGGCCGTGGCGATCACTAATAAAGCACAGATCTCACCAAGTCACTTTTCTGCTTAAAGCCCTCAAATGTTTCCCAATGCAATTAGCAAAACAAGTCCAAAGTCCTTACAAGGACCCCAAGAATCCACAAAGCTGACCCTGCTGTGTCTTGTAAGTGCATGCCCCCTCCCCTGCACACACAGTCCAGCCTCTCTAGCCTTCCGGCTGTGGTTCAGACCAGCATGCTGTGTGCAGAGCTTACATGCCCTCGGAGGGTACATCCAAATCTTCAAGTGGCCCACTCTTCCATACATTTGCATCTTGACTTGAATAACACGTGTATAGTCAGGTCACCAGAAAATTGGGAGAATTTCTCTTCTGTTCAATTGCTTTAAAAAGGACCTTCCTGCCCATCCTCCACTTCAATTAAAGATTGTGGTAACAGAATCTACAGTCTCCAAGGCCACTCATTATGGTTCTCAGTTGAAACAGGAGCTGCTCCCTCACTTATATCCAAATTTGCCTTCCTGAAACTTTCAACTCCTTGGAGTTGTGTCCTCTGACCACACAGAATCTACTTAACTTCCTAAAGTGGCCCTTCAACATCATCTTTCCCTGAAGTCTTCATGCTAAATATCCCATGCATCCATCCTTCACCTTCCAAAAGCACAGCTCTCAGAAATCATGGTCGTCGTGTTGTGTGGAAGCAAGGGGCTTACTGAGAGGTCTACACACCAGCCTGCCACCAGGGCAGCTCCCCAGCACTTCTCACCATACATGCAATAAATGCATGGCAAAGTTAGTCATTTGCCACCCCCCAAAATTCAATACAAATGCTGACAACCTACATCCACCTGAGGCTGATAAACAGATGGGCCAGGAGAAGACACAGTGGCAGCAGCCATATCTAGATATGCCAGGGATCAGGTCAGGGAGCAGGACATCTGCTCTTAGACTATGTGGATGCAGCTCTTGCCCCTCACAAGAGAAGTGCTACTCAACACTGAATTATCAATAAGGCATCTGAATACTCTTCAAATTGAAGAAAATTGCCAAGATGTAGAAATAGCTGGCTTGTAAAGCTGAGCTCCTATTGCGAAATGAGGTTTACTTCAACTGCAGAGGGTCCCAGGAGTACAGCAACTTGTGCATGATGAAGCACATTGTGAGACACCGCCTCTCAGAGTTCATTTTCTTCTCACTGAAGAGACCGAGATGGAGAGCATTTGTCTTATTTTATTTCAGCACAGCAGACAGACTCTTAGTCAAATTAGAGTGGAGAACTCTTTATACTGAGCCTCTCTCTGTCGCTCTCTTTTGCCCTCTCTCTATCATGAAAGTAAAATTTGCAGAGTGAAGGATTAAACCTCTAAGCTTTATTTAAGACAGTAAAAAATTATGTCATAAAAAATTACATACGCCTTGCAAAATGAAGATAAGAAGGCCTAAAACACAAAGTGCATGAAAAAGAAATGCAGATACACACAGCTTTCAATCTCCAGGGTGCAGTTCTGCTCATCCAAGGGATATCTTCTCAGGTCCATCATGCATGCTGCAGTCGTCGTGATTCTGAAACACACAGAGTAAGGGCAGATGGGAAGAGAAATACAGCAGAAAAACTGCTTCTAGATAAACACTGAGTAACCAGGAGGTAGGACCCCTTTCCTCAAAGCATATTTGATTAAATATATTTCATGATATACACTAAATGAATAGCTTTTCATTATACTGCAGGCCAGCTTTATCCAAAAAAGCAACATATATATAATTACAAAATTTTATCTTGTTAACTTTGGATAATCAGGGGCAGAGAAAGGGGCTTCTTAGGAAGCACTTACCTTGAATTTTTATTCTGTCTCCTTGTCTAGTGACACTCTAACTTTTATTGCACAGAGAAAATATACCTGGTGGTAACACCCTTGATTTAGACTAAGACTGAATTCTTTGGCTTTCAGTGTGAAATATTCATGTAGCTCCCAGTCCACAGGCTACACCTTGGAACTCTGAGCCAAACTACTTGGTTCTATTTTATTACAGTTGTCTCTTGGGCTAATAATACTCCAGGCCTTTTCACCACAAGATCATCTATCTTTTTTCAAAGAGAATATTTGGCTTTCACATTATTGATTATGAATCAAAATTGAGTGGGTTAGTATCCCTTGAGGTCAGCTGCAACCATAGAAAGGATTTATATTGTGACCTAAGGTTAGTTAAGCCTCTACTGGGTAATGGTTAAATCCATTGTACATGAAGATCAGACATATTAAGTTCATTTCCTACTCTGCAAAAAGCCTCATTTTAGAGAAACCAACCTACTCAAAGCCTCTGTTGAAAATGCAATGATTAGGCTACCATGTCCTATTCTCTTTCTAGAATTCCCAGCCCTTCTGCACCACAGTCCCAGCTTACCATACTGGGCTGGGTCCCTGATTCAAGGACAGCCAAAAATGAGTTGACCAAGAGTCTAGGATGCAGCTTGGCAAAAGGCAGAACAGAGCTAAAGGAATTCCCTTTTTATGGAGATGAATTAAAGACGAGAATGGGGCTGAATTTGCAAGTTCATGAATTAGAGGTTCGTGATGCCATTTTTGAACTGGAGAGTCAGGCGTAAGAAAGCGTAACAGAGGTGCAGACAGTGCAGAGAGTCAATGATAAGGAGACAGCAGCACCGAGGCTGGGCCGCAGCACACAGCGTGGCGGGACATGCACAACACACCTCAGGGAACAGCAGCTCAGAGCTGATGGGGAAGCTGTGTAAATGAAGCTTAAGCAGGAAGAAGTGAGAAAGTCGTCTCCGGAGATCCCTAGAGTAACACCGAACTTCCAGACATTCTAAAGGGCCCCTTTCTCGAAGCCTAGTATTGAGCTTTCTCTGGACAGACTTCCAGGTGAACATCATTCACAATAAACCTTCTACCACTTAGGCAACATGAGCAAGTGCTGTTGCAAATCACCCGTCAGACACCAGGCATGTGCCAACTATGTTAGGGTTGTCTCGCTGAACCTATATGCAGGTGCTAAAGGAACCGAGTGAAGCATGTCCTGCTATGAGCACTGGGTTAAGCAGCAGGTTGAGGAAAACTTTAATTTCCAATGGCTGAGCAGTACCGTGAGGGAAAATACCAATCTATTTGGCAATGATGGGTCAATGCTATTTTTTGGTCTACAAATAGCATGCAAGTGCCGTGCAGACATATGCTGTAAGATCCACACCAATGGTGAAAGTATGTCCTTTCCAAATGTCATAACACTTCCAATCATCATTCCAAAGAATGGATTACATTCTACCCAAAGTCAACAAATAGCTCTTTGGTATATTTTTCTATAGCATCTGACTTCCTGGCCAACTGAAGAACAAGCCTCACACTTTGAAATTCTGACATGTTTCATGGCAGGCTGTCAACCCGACATCCATGCAAGATGCCTATAAGGCAAAATAAGAATAGAGTTCTGTTAAAATTACACATTCTTGTAAAGAGGAGAAAAAGATCTCTATTAGAAATGCTCAAATTTTAAAACTTTCCTACATGTTTCAGTACCTATTCACTTCATTGAGTCAATAACCGAGATTACCGTTTTTGTTTCTTTTCCTTTTTTGTTCCCAATTATCATCATTAAAACACACGCACACACACATCCAGATTGTGTAGGGGCTCACATGTATTGTGACTTATGTAGAGTATTTCACAGGAATCATTGGAAATGGAAATCATGAAGCGAGTAGAATTGGTGAGCATCCTCAGCACAGCTGCTGTCCTGTCTTCCTCTGGTGTCATACTGACTATCATATGGAGTCCTCTTCCTACGGACTTGGGGAATAAGGTATGAACATCTATGAGCTACTCTTCTTCCTCTGGAAGAAATACACAGAAACCCCTCTTGTGGTGGAAAGTTGTCATGAGAGCCTATTCACGACACAGTGGAAGAAAGAGGTCTTTATGCCATTGAGACAGAAAGGCAAGAAAAAAAGAAACGGGAGTAGGGGGATCAAGAAGGGCAGAGCAGGCCAGAGCCTCCACACCATCAACCACATTGACTAAACTTAGAACAGGTTTGGAGATTGGACTTTTGGAGTGAAATGACCAAATTTTGTACCCCAAGGACTTTGCAGAAGCCATAGGCGGGAATTTCATAGTCTACAGAACAGAGAACTCGATTCTAGCTAATGGAGATGGACCAAAGGCAGGGAAGCCCCAGTAGCATTCAAGTTCTAGTTGCATAATCCCTGACACGCAAGCATGTGTGTGCGTACACACAGGCACACGCATTTCCTGTTTTTCTTTTTTTTTTTTTTTT
>SJYV01051286.1:418572-438154 GCA_006410875.1 Neotragus pygmaeus
CTTTCAGGATTTGAAATAGCTCAAGTGGAATTCCATCACCTCCACTAGCTTTGTTCATAGTGATGCTTTCTAAGGCCCACTTGACTTCACATTCCAGGATGTCTGGCTCTAGGTAAGTGATCACACCATCGTGATTGTCTTGGTCTTGAAGATCTTTTTTGTACAGTTCCTTTCTATATTCTTGCCACCTCTTCTTAATATCTTCTGCTTCTGTTACCTTTACTAGATATCTTTATATCTTGATACAACTTCAAGTTACTGTATAGTATTCCTTCATTTTAACCAGAAAGTCTCCCTCCAGCCTTGGGGCAGGTCTGCTGGTAATAAAGTCCCTTAGCTCTGGTGTTTGTTTTTAATTCCTTCCTTGATCTTCTGTTTTTTCTCTCTCTCTCTCTCTTTTTTTTTTTTATCAAAGCAAAGTTGATTTATAATGTTCTAGTAGTTTCAGGTACACCCTTAAGATTTGTGTATGTGGAAATTCATGAATTAGTCCTATTTTTAAAATTTAAGTATAGTTACTGTACAATAAGTTACAGGTGTACAATGTAGTAGTTCACAATTTTTAAAGGTTATACTCAGTTTATAACTATTATAAGATACTGGTTATATTTCCCATGCTGTACAGTACAGTCTGTAGCCTACTTTATACCTAAGAGTGTGTGCCTCTTACGTCCCTACCCTGCATTGCCCACGACCCTTCCCTCTCCCTAGGGGTCACCGCTAGTTTGTGCTCTGTATCTGCTCCTCATTGTTGAAGGACAGTTTTGCCAGACTGGCAAAACTCAGAAACACAGAATTCTCTTTTGAAAAGTTTTGTCTCTACTTATTAAAGATTTAATCATGCCACTGCTGTCTGGCCTCCAAGGTTTCATGATGAACTGACTGGTAATCTTCTCTGAGGCTCCCATATTTGGCAAGCTATTTCACTCTTAATGGTTAAGATTCTGTTTGTGGTGGTCCACCGTTTTGATTATTTGTGACTTCATGTGGTCCTCTAGGTTCATCCCACTTGGGGGTTCACTGAATTTCTTGGATTTGTAGGTTCATGTTTTTCATCAATTTTGGGAAGATTTGGCCAATATTTATCCAGTCTCTCTGCCTCTTTCTCACTCTTGAGACTCATAATACACATTCCAATGCTCTTGACAGTTTCTCACTTCCCTTAGGTTCTAGTCATTCTTCTTCAGCCTTTTTTTTTCCCTTTTCTGTTAATCAGACACAACAAATTTGCTGATTTTTATCTTTCAAATATCTTCAAATTTGCTGATTTTTCATTCTGCCTGTTCATATCTGCTGATACATACTTCTAGAGAATGCTTCACTTCAAGTATTGTATTTTTCAGCTTCAATAATTTCTACCTTTATTTTTTAACTTATTCATATATCATTTTCCCAATTTCCTTAATTTCTGTGCTTTTCCTTAGCTTTTTAAAGCATAACTAAGTAGTGTCTGGATCTACTCAAGAATAATTGCTGTCAACTTATTTTGTTCCCTTTAATGGGTCTTGTTGTCCTATGTATCTTGTGGCTTTTTTCTTGAAAATTTGACATTTTATTATTATAATGTTTAAACCTGAAAATCAGATTTTCTCCTTCCCTAGGATTTGCTGTCTTAAGACTTTAGTAGTCCATTTGCTTTGAGATACATCTAAACTTTTTTTTTTAAAGAATATTACTTGTCAAGTGTAATCAGAAAAGTCTCTATTTTATTAGTTCATGTTAAGCTATTGTTTTAACAAAGATTTCTTTGAATGTTACAAACTAAAACAAAACAAAAACCCTACAAAAAACCCCCAAAACAAACAGAAATGAGACACAACAGCTACCTCTCCCAGCCTTCCAGTGGCACATTACTTCTAGCTTTCTGGTTGCATCTTTAGGGTTTTCTCTGTATAGTATCAAGTCATCTGCAGTGTTAGTTTTACATCTTTTCCATCTTGGATTCCTTTTATGTTTTTCCTTCTCGCTGCAGCTAGAATTTCCAAAACTATGCTGAATAATACTGGTGTGAGTAGACATTTTTGCTTGCTATTCTACAACAGACCCACTTCAGACCTAGGGGCATATACAGACTGAAAGTGAGGGGATGGAAAAAAGGTATTCCATGCAAATGGGAATCAAAAGAATGCTGGAGTAGCAATACTCATATCAGACAAAATAAAATTTAAAGACTGTCAAAATTTAAAGAGACAGGGAAGGACACCACATAATGATCAAGGAATTAATCTAAGAAGAAGACGTATCAATTATAAACATATATGTACCCAACATAGGTGCACCTCAATATAAGGCAAATGCTAAAGGGGGAAGTGACAGTAACACTATAATAGTGGAGGATTTTAACACCCACTTACACCAATGTTCTGGTCATCCAGATAATAAGGAAACACAAACCTTAGAGGACACATTCAGACCAGATAGACTTAACTCATATTTATAGGATACTTCATTTGAAAGCATCATAATACACTTTCCTCTCCAAGTGCACACAGAACATTCTCTGTGGAGGAACCACAAACTGGAATCAAGATTGCTGGGAGAAATATCAATAATCTAAGATATGCAGATGACACTACCCTTATGGTAGAAAATGAAGAAGAACTAAAGAGACTCCTGATGAAAGTGAAAGAGGAGAGTGAAAAAGTTGGCTTAAAGCTCAACATTCAGAAAACGAAGATCATGGCATCCAGTTCCATGACTTCATGGCAATTAGATGGGGAAATAGTGGAAACAGTAGCAGACTTTATTTTGGGGGGCTCCAAAATCACTGCAGATCATGATTGCGGCCATGAAATTAAAAGATGCTTACTCCTTGGAAGGAGAGTTATGACCAACCTAGATAGCATATTAAAAAACAGAGACATTACTTTGCCAAAAAAGGTCTGTTTAGTCAAGGCTATGGTTTTTCCAGTGGTCATGTATGGATGTGTAGTGTTAGTTTTACATCTATAAAGAAAGCTGAGCACGGAAGAATTGATGCTTTTGAACTGTGGTGTTGGAGAAGACTCTTGAGAGTCCCTTGGACTACAAGGAGATCCAATCAGTCCATCCTAAAGGAGATCAGTCCTGAGTGTTCACTGGAAGGACTGATGTTGAAGCTGAAACTCCAATACTTTGGCCACCTGATGCAAAGAACTGACTCATGTGAAAAGACCGGAATGTTGGGAAAGAGTGAAGGCAGGAGGATAAGGGGATGACAGTGGATGAGATGGTTGGATGGCATCACTGACTCAATGAACATGAGTTTGGGTAAACTCTGAGAGGTGGTGATGGACAGGGAGGCCTGGCATGTTGCGGTTCATGGGGTTACAAAGAGTTGGACACTACTGAGAGACTGAACTGAACTGAATTTAAAAAGCTGCAGTAGAGGTGCAACTTCACAGTGCATGGCACTCTGAGGAAGATATTTCAGCTCTTTTTCCTTAGTCACCAGCCGTGGGGGCTCAGCTGTGGTTTCAACCCCTCCTTGAGCAGATTTCCTAGTGAGGGTAGCTACCTGTGTCCTCCTGGGGCTGCAGAGTGGGTCCTAGCATTCACTTCATAACAGTACCCTTCATTTCTTAATAGAGAGAGGATTTGTGCCCTCTTACGATAGCAGAGAAGGGTCTGGGCACCCACTGACAGATTCCCTAGTTGCAGAAGTTATCTACACCCTCCCAGGACAGAAAGGCAGGTCCTACTGATGGATCTCCTAGTAGTAAGAGCTTTCCGCATGCTCCCAAGGACAGTGGAGCAGGTCGTGGCACCTGTGGGTGGATTTTCTAGTTGGAGCAATTATCTGTGTCCTCTTGGGATAGTGGAACAGTTTCCTGGCACTCGCTGGTGGATTTTCTAGTCACAGATGCTATCCTTGCCCTCCCAGGACAGTGCGGATAGGTCTTGGGTCCTGCTGTTGGAGCTCCTAGTAGCCGTACCTGTCCACACCCTTCCGGGTCAGCAAGGGGTGGGTTCCATGACCCACTGGCAGGATTCCAAGTGGTAGAAGCTGTCTGCACCCTTTCAGAACAGCAGGGTCAGGACCTGGCCTCTGCCTATGGGTCTGGAAGATACAGCCAGTGTATCCAGTGTAGCCACCTCTGAAGTGCAAGGTGGTGGTGGCAATGCCTGCCCACCTCTGGAGTTCCTGTAGGTGGTGGTTTCCTGTTGCCTAGAAGTCCTCACAGGGAAAGAAGTTCTTATGGTGGTCCCACCTCTCTCCTCATATGCCTCCCACAACTGTGCCTTTTTTCTCTGGAAGCCCCTTCTTAGTGCACCCTCAGCTGCCACATCCTAACTCTTGAACTCTTCAGGCTGTTTCCTCAGCTAACCCTGGTCTTCTTGCTGAGACTGAGCTTTGGAGTATGAGCTTCAGCACCCGGCCCCCACTCTCACCAACAGAGAAGCGTCTCAGGATGAGGAACGCAGACTGGCAGCGCTAATCCTCTGTGCAGGTTACTCCCCATTTTGCCTTCCACAGGCCCTTTGCTGCTCTCCCCCTTTCTAGGCACCAGAACTCCCTCTCCATCCAGTGCACTTTCTCCGATGGTGAGGCGCCTTTCCAAGATGTAGAAAATTTTCCTCCTTCACAGATCCCTCCCCTGGGCACAGGCCCCATCCTGATTGCTTCTTTTTCCTTTTCCTTTTGTCCTCCCCAGTTACATGGAGGTTTTCTTGCCTTTTCAGATGCCTGCTGAGGTCTTCTGTTGGCACTCGGTAGCTGTCTTGTTGGAACTGTCCCGCTGACGGTGTATTTTCAATGTTTCTATGGAGGGAGGCGAACTTTTCTGCCATCTTGATCTTGACTCTGTAATGGCTGCTTTTTGAAAGACCTAATTTTCCAAAGTGTCGCATCCCTGCTTCTCTTTGGGCCTCAGCTGGTCTACGCTATATTGCCAGTCCGTATCTCTTGCGTTAGACATCTATGGGTTTGTAGACATGTTGAAGCCTTTATGAGTAGTACCTGCCTCTTTTCATCTCTGTGTTTTGAGTTTGCTTCAGTCCTTTGGGTATTTTCCGGACAGAACATATGCATATAATGGTTCATAAGTAAGATCTGCTCTGCTCCCTCCAGTGCTAGGGAACTTGTAACTGAGCTGCCACTTGCTTGAGATCAAAACTGTCCCTGCACCAGGGAAGGGATGGGGAAATGGCAGGGGAAAATGCCACAAAACTTTCCTACTGTTTTGAATATAGGTTTTTCTTTATTTGGCATTTGGTTGGTTGCTATAAGCCTTGGAATATATTCCAGGAATATATTCTGGAGCTCCTACAAAGTTGGTTCAGACAGCTTCTGCTTGTTTTTTGATGTCTCTGTGGAGAAATAAAAACTTGGTATTTCTTAGTCTGCCACTTTGCTGACATCACTCTTCAAAAAAGAGAGCTTTAAAAGCAATAGGAGGAGGCAGATGTTTACAAAGGTAAAGCATAAATTAATGGAACAGAATTATGATGAAAAATTAAAGGCTTGCTCTTTAAAATGTATATATATACACACATATATATAATTGATAAATATTTCTTGATGCTACTGAACATAATTATAAATGAAGAAGGGAATGTAACAATATATTTTAGAGGGTAACGCATATATGCATGTTAATGAATTAAATGTCTAAATAAAAAGGATATTTTCCTAAAAAACATGAATTTTTAAGACTGATGTAAGAAGAAAATCTAGAGAATCTACAGATACTTGTAAGTATAGCAGAAAGTAAAGCCATGTGTGCCAGGGTGGAAAATGACACTCAAGAGGCTATTCAAAGTACCATGATCTATAAAAACATTTTATGTGTAGTACAGTTGACCCTTGAACAATATGGATTTGAAATACACAGGTCCACTTAGATGCAGAGTTTTTTCAATAAACATACACTATCATACTGAACAATCCACAGCTGGTTGAATTTGCAGATGCTTAACCAAGGATATGGAGTGACAACTAAAAAGTTATATGTGGATTTTCAACTGTGTGGAAGGTCAGTGCCCCAAACCCCCCACAGTGTTCAAAGGTCAATTGTATATGTCTACAGGTAAATTTCAAAATACTTACAGGAGCATCAGCTCATTTTAGGAACAGAGATTTAACATATCATATAATTTATTACAGAACATATAAATACAGAGAAATCTTCCTGATTGATATTATGTCAAAACACAAAGAGATCTAGTGTATTAATATATTTAATAGAATCTACATGATATATATGAGAAATGTGTAAGAAGACCCAACATTATCACCTAACCACTGGATAATTTACTACTAAATTTCACTGAATTGATTCATGGTTCTTGGAATCTTTGTCCAAGTTATGATCGTTAATAGAGATCAGAGTAATGAGGAGAGGGAGCTAAATTGGGGATAGATTTCTTGGTAGAGTTTCCAGCCCTCCCTAAGAGAGATCAGCATCTTCCAGCTGATCTCTAGAAGGAACGGTGGATGTGGCACACCTGGAATGCAGGTGGTGGGACAGTGGAAACTGAACAGGGCTTGGATATTATATGAGGAAAGCAGGCAGATTCCTGGGGCTCACACAGGGGCTCCACGGGAAAAGGGAGGACCTGCAGCGTTCCTGAATCCTATATACCAGGGCTGCATGGATGGGTGGAGAGATGGAAGTGTGTCCACGAAGGACGGAGCCCTAGAACTAAGGAAATTTTTCCAAGGGACTCCATAGAATAGAAACGCATCCTGTGCTCAGTCTCCCCACCCCCAGTGCTGGTCAAGGGGCCTCCTGGAGCAAAGCTCTGAACGGAGCCAATTCTCCATATGCTCTCAGTCCAAAGAGCACGAAACCAAGAGAAAACAGTACAGTTCCAGTAACACTTTTCTTATTTATTTTCCCTACACGCCTGCCCCCAAATCAAAACCAGAGGAGGTAATATATAGGCCATCAAGACAGGCTGGGAGGGGACGGAGGAGAAGCAGAGGCACAGATACTGAGAAATCAACCATCCTTCCTTTGCCATGACAGGCTTCCAGCCTAAAATGGGGCTGGGCCATGCAAGGGAAGATTTAATTCTAAGTCTGCATTTAATATTAGACATTGAACTAAGAAGTCCTGTATAACAGAAAAGATGGGAAAAGACTATTCTTAAAACAGTGGCACAAGACTTCCCTACTGGTCCAGTGGTTAAGACCACTTTTCAATGCAGAGGGTAGGGGCTCCATCCTTGGTTGGGGGTGGCTAGACTCCCACATGCCTGTGGCCAAAAAATCAAAACTTTATACCTCACTTAACAGTGTTTAGGGGGATAGTGGGGGACAAACAAAACCATACTGGCTAGATCACAAGATATATTTACACCAATAAACCGGCTATCAACAGATTTTTAGAAGAATTATAAATTAAGCATGAGCAAAGCAAAGTTAATCATTTCTTAAGTATATTGCCCACCATGATAAAATAGGATTTATCTCAGGAATTCAAGGATAGATCACAGTAGGAAATTATACATCACAGTTATAGGCCAAAAAAAGGAAAATGATCATATATCTAGAAATTGAATTAACAAAGTTGCTTCTTATTTCTGATATGTAAAAAAGCCATGTAGGGTTAGTCATCTCATTTATAATTAGCTGCTGAAAATAAATTCCATAAATTGGTGATATTTGTTATTCAACTCATGACATAGTTCTCAGAAAATGAGAGTATGTATGTATGTCTGTTTTTAATGGAAGTAAAAGAATGAGTTACAATTACATTATCCTGAGAGTGCAAATCATCCTTCCTGATGATTTGCAAGAAGCACTCCTACTATAACAAAGAACCAGGGAATGCTGCACACTGTTATCCTCAATTGTTTTTCATTTTCTGGAAGTTGAAACTGATGAAATAAAACAGAAACATGAATAAAACCAATAAAAATAAAGATTAAAAACCCATTATAAGCAATATGACTATAAGACTAAAATCCTCAAGAATATTTACTAAATAATTAGACACAGTATGATGGTGGACAAATGTATCAACAAAGAACAGCCATAAACAAACAGATGAATAGCTTCCCCACATACCAATGAAAGTTAGAAAGATAATGTAAAAATGGTCCCATATCTAACAGCTCCACACTTATAGAAACAGGAAAAATCTTACAAAGAAATGAGTGATTGTCTAAGAATAAAATGACAAAATTTTACTAAAAGCCATGACTGAAAGCATGCATGAACACAGATGTGCCACAGGTATGTAGGAAAGACTGACCACCATTCAGCATTTGGTCTTCTCAAAGTCATATTTATGAGCATAATTCCAACTAACATTTCACATTATATTTTTAGAAATTTTGAGAATGCAAATGATCCTAAAGCTCATATGGGAGAATAAACTGGTAAGTACTGCAAAGAACAGCTAACCAACCATTTTAGAAGTAAAAACACTAGACAGCTGCCTCACATCGTACGCCACAATAAATTCTGATAAATTAAGAATCTAAATAGAAAATATAAAAATAACGTACTCCAAAAAGAAGAATTGGAATTAAACTTAATCCTCATACAGTACTTTTTCCTACTCTAGGTTTTGGGATGTAATAATAAACAAAAGACAGGTTCTTTTCTCAAAGAATTTATATTCTAATGGTGGTTTCCCCACCATCAGGAATAGGAACAGAGTCAATGAACTAAAAATGCAATAAAATGACAAGTTCATGTCAGATATAGCTAAGTGCTATCCAGAGAGACGTTGTGGGGTGGGAGGTGGGAGGGGGATTCAGGATTGGGAGCTCGTGTACACCTGTGGTGGATTCATGTTGATGTATGGCAAAGCCAATAGAGTATTGTAAAGTAAAATAAGGTAAAAATAAAATAAAATAAAATAAAGAGTAAAAAAAATAAATAAATAAAGTAAAACAAGAGGGTGTAACACAAAAGGAATCAGTGACCAGAGAAGGACCAGGTGAACTGCCTTCAATAATATATTTACACTGTGATGCTAAAAACATGAATATCTAGAAACAGCGTATTGCATCAAGAAAAGAGCATGCGCCAAGGCCCTAAAACAAGGACATCCTTGACTGTTTCTGAAGAGCAGAAGAAAGGTATCACACCATGATGAGAGAGAAGGACAGCTGTGAAACGAGAGCAGTCAGGACTGCAGGAGCCAAACCCTCTAGTAGGGAGTGGATGCCAAGGTGAAGGGACTCCTGAAATGCTCAGGGACCCACTTTCCACTTCGAGAGAAGCAAAGAATGAGTAGCAGGCATGTGGGATGGCCCCTTTGCAAATGGCAAGATGAAGACGTTTCTGTGTTTTTAATTAAAGTATAGGGTAACATCATCAAATGTGAATGAGGAGTGATGCCTGAAGTGAAGGTATGAAAGCGTTCTTAAAAACAGGGAAAGAATTAACATGATTAGGGAGCACAGATGATTTTATGAGCCCAGATTTAAAGAAGGACAGGTGATTTTCTCCATCCTCAAAGGATGGAGCAAATATATTGATAGATTATTTACAGTAGCCTAACAAATGATGAAGTTCAAAGCAGGTGTTACCACCCTAAAGCTAGCATGTAATTTATTGTTGGTGAGAGTAAAGATGGTCATAATCCCTCTTGGAAAGCAATTTATCAATATGTTTCTTACTTAGCTAAAAATAATTTGGAGGCAATGACTAAATAAGAGTTTGGGAGTTAAACACACCTGCCCTCCAATCATATGAGCCTTATTAGTTCTGTGAAAGTGAAAGCATGACTCACTCAGTCCTGTCTGGCTCTGTGACACTATGACCTGTAGCCGGCCAGGCTCCTCTGTCCATGGGATTCTCCAAGCTAAGCAGACTGGAGTGGGCTGCCATTCCCTTCTCCAAGCGATCTTCCCGACCCAGGGATCAAACCTGGGTCTCCTGCATTGTAGGCAGATTCATTACCATATGAGCCACCAGGGAAGTTGTTAATTGTGTGGGCTTACAGGCTCTCCTGGGAGAAAAAGGTGTTTGGCCAGAACCACCCTATAAAATACAGTTTTGGAAAAAGATAGCAGTCAAACCAGTTAGATGACTTAATTTGAATCTCCTGAAATAAGTTCTAGGTTCATTTTAACATTGCATGAACTTTCTAAGTACCAGAATGTGAACTTTAACAATTTCAAGTCATATTCAACAGCAAGTAGGAATTTCATGAGATATTTTCCAATAAATTTTACAGTAAGCTTCTCAGGCACACCATGGCTTCATTGTTTTGATGAAGATGACTCAACCTCAGACTCCCAGGATCTTTTCAGAGAAAGTCAAGTACTATTTTATGAAATCATTACCAACTCCTAGCATCAGGATAAAAGGTCCAAAGACACAAAATTCATGGCCTGAAGAAAAGATCCCATTACAAAGTACTCTCAGTGGGGCAGGTACGCTATTCAATGTCATAAGGTGATTGGTTGACTTCAGAAAGAAGACGGGAGAGGGACAGACAGCAAGACAACTTCAGCCTGGCACCAAAGGAAACAGAAAGATGTCTTAGGAACAGGATCAAGCCTAGTGAGCCTCTTGGCAGCCAAGATCTTCCTAGCTCCTAAAAAAGGTTTGGTTCCTCAAAGGAAATTTTCCAACAGCCCAAGTCTTATTTTAAGATGGCATGCACGCCCTATTCAGAGCATTCCCTTACCCCATCCAGTGACGTGATGAGTCCCAGAGGTCTGGTTCACGGTCTCATTCAGCTGAGCCAAGCAGGTAATCTCAAGGTAGTATCAGGCCAAGTTTCACACACAGGGGTAGTAAGAGTCATTGAAAAGGAGTTCATGATTTAACACAACATTTATCACTACATGAACGTGGTCACTCGCCAGCATCTTTGTGACTGACTACTTCTGCAGAGTCATCAGAGTAATGGATTAATGACTTCCCAGAATAAGTCTGAGATGACGTACAAACCCACATCATGGAGAGCTCATCCCCAGCCAGAGATCCTCTTCTGCTCTTGACAAAGCAAAGCCCTCGATGATCTTCTGCTGTAATGGTAGACAATCTGGGAAAAGGAGCCCAGAGGGGCTAAACGGTGACTAACCTACCAGCTTGAGCAACTGCAGGATACTCGAGGTGAAGGCCAATCCCTGTCTCCAAAGGACAGAACTCAATCTTAAGGTTCCAAGGACACAGTCAGGTCAACTGGCTTCTTAGGACACAGCCAGTAGGAAAGTAACCTCTGTTGGGTTGAGCCTTCGTGAGCAGTATTTCACAAGCAGGAGACTGATAAGCCCAGTGCTCCATGAACCTCCTTGTGGGTTTAATCCACTCAAGTTCTCAGCTGTACCAGACCCCCTCCAGGACCAGGCACTGGTAGACCTATTTGCTAAAAGGATACAAACACTGGCCATCTTTTTCTCGCCATGTCACTAACATGATCCAGAAAGTACAACAGTAAAAAGAGAAGAGAAGGAAGTTAGGAAACCCCACCAAGGGGAGGATGGAGGGTGACACTCATACTATGTTATCGAAATATACAATACATATAGTGTGCCTGAGAATATCTTGTGGAATATATAAATGGTACTTCAGTTCACACAGAATAACACAGAATATGTACCTAGATGAATTCAATACAATTATCAGTATTTTCAAGCACTAATATGCCTTCTGTCCAAAAATTCAAATTCAAATTAATTTATATTGCTATGTGAGTTTTTTTTAAACTGAAGGCAGAAATTTCTAGATTAGACAGTTTCAAAGGAATTTAGATGGCACATTATAGCTGATAAACACATGTGGAAAATGGTCTGTTATTTAATTTCCTTTCTGACAGCCTGTATAGCTCCACATGTAAGAATTGTTTAAAAAATATGAGGTTCTAAATAAATATCTAGGGGCTATATTGACATCTGTTGTTATCGAGTCACGAAGTCATGTCCAACTCTTTTCTGACCCCAAGGACTGAAGACCAATAGGCTCCTCTGTCCATGCGTTTTCCCAAGTAAGAATATTGGAGGGGGTTGCTATATCCTTCTCCAGGGGATGTTCCCAACCCAAGAATAGAACCCACATCTCTTGCATTGCAGGCGGATTCATTCCACTGTGCCACCAGGGTAGTCCATATGGACATCTACTGTTCTTCAGTTGCTAAGTCATGTCCGACTCTGTGATCCCATGGACTGTTGCCCACGAGGTTCCTCTGTCCATGGGATTTCCCTGACAAGAACACTGGTGTGGGTTGCTGCTTTCTTCTCCAGGGGATCTTCCTGACTCAGGAAGATTCAAGAATTAACCCATATCTCCTGCTTGGCAGGCAGATTCTTGAACACTGAGCCCCCTGTAAAGTCCATCTGCATAAAAACAGCTATGATTTGGAAATCCATTTACTGATTTAAGAGGTTGTTTGAGATGTGTAACGAATGTAAATTTCACTTTTGTTGTTATTGTTTTGTCCTTAAGTCCTGTCCAGCTCTTTGATACCCCAAGTTCTGCAGCACTCCAGGCTTCCCTGTCCTTCACTATCTCCCAGAGTTTGCTCAAATGCCTGTCCATTGGAGTCAGTTAGTCACTCAGGTAGATGGATGCTATCTAACAATCTCATTCTCTGCCAGCCTCTTCTCCTTTTGTCTTCAATCTTTCCCAGCATCAGAGTCTTTCCCAATGAGCTGGCACTTTGCATCAGGCTGCCAAAATATTGGAACTTCAACTTCAGCGTAAGTCGTTCCAATGAATATTCAGGGTTGATATCCATTAGGATTGACTGGTTTGATCTTGCAGTCCAAGGAACTCTCAAGAGTATTCTCCAGCACCACAGTTCAAAAGCACCAATTTTTCGGCACTAAGCAAAGAATGCACCCTTTATGGCCAACTCTCACATCCATCCATACATGACTATTGGAAAAACCATAGTTTCGACTAGACAGACCTTTGTCGGTAAAGTGATTTCTCTGCTTTTCAATATGCTGTCTAGGTTGGTTATAGCTTTTCTTCCAAGGAGCAAGCGTCTTTTAATTTCATGGCTGCAGTNTCCATCCATACATGACTATTGGAAAAACCATAGTTTTGACTAGACAGACCTTTGTCGGTAAAGTGATTTCTCTGCTTTTCAATATGCTGTCTAGGTTGGTTATAGCTTTTCTTCCAAGGAGCAAGCGTCTTTTAATTTCATGGCTGCAGTCACCATCTGCAGTGATTTTGGAGCCCAAGAAAATAAAATGTGTCACAGTTTCCACTTTCTACCCATCTATTTCCCATGGAGTGATGGGACCAGATGCCATGATCTGGTTTTCTGAATGCTGAGTTTCAAGCCAGATTTTTCACTCTCCTCTTTCACTCTCATCAAGAGGCTCTTTAGCTCCTCTTCACTTTCTGCCATAAGGGTGGTGTCATCTGCATATCTGAGGTTGTTGGTATTTCTCCTGGCAATCTTGATTCCAGCTTGGCTTCATCCAGCCTGGCATTTCACATGATGTACTCTGCATGCTTCCATGCTGAGTCGCTTCAGTCGTGTCCAATTCTTTGTGACCCCATGGACTATAGCCTGCCAGGCTTCTCTGTCCATGGGATTCCCCAGGCAATAAAACTGTAGTGGGTTGCCACTTCCTCCTCAGGGGATCTTCCTGACCCAGGGATCAAACCCACGTCTCTATGTCTCCTGCACTGGCAGGCAGGTTCTTTACCACTTTTGCCACCTGGGAAGCCTCTGCATATAAATCAAACAAAAAGGGTGACAATATACAGCTTTGTCTTACTTCTTTCCCAATTTTGAACCAGTCAGTTGTTCCACGTAAGGTTCTAACCGTTGATTCCTACACATAGGCAAGTTCTTCAGAGGACAGGTAAGGTAGTCTGGTATTCCCATCTCTTTAAGAGTTTTCCACAGTTTGTTGTGATCCATACTGTCAAAGGCTTTCATATATTTAAAGAAAATAGATGCTTCTCTGGAGTTCCCTTGCTTTCTCTATGATCCAACAAATGTTTGCAATTTGACCTCTGGTTCCTCTGCCTTTTCTAAACCCAGCTTGTATATCTGGAAGTTCTTATTTCATGTACTGCTGAAGCCTAGCTTGAAGGATTTTGAGCATAACCTGACTAGCATGTGAAATGAGTACAACTGTTTGGTAGTTTGAGCATTCTTTAGCATTGCTCTTCTTTGGGATTGAATGAAAACTGGCTTTTTCCATTTCTGTGGCCACTGCTGAGTTTTCCAAATTTGTTGACATATTGAGTGCAGCACTTTAACAGCATCATCTTTTAGGATTTTAAAGAGCTCAGCTGGAGTAAATTTCACCAGAGTTTTTCTAGGTAATTGTAAAAAGTTTACTATCAAAAGGATCCCGTAGCTTATTATTACATTATTATTTAAATTCTATATTAAAATTTACGGTCAGAGTATTAGCTGTTACATAATTTTAATCTCTTGGTTTTTCTTATTCTTGCTTGTTTTATGGTGTGAATTCCAACAGTTTCAAATGGAGTTTGGAAATTAATTACAGTTCTTTCATTCATATTGTATTATCTTGTCTGCTATGGTCCAAATGTTTATGTTCCTTCAAATTCATATTTGAACCCCAAAGTGGTGCCAGAACGTGAAGGCTTAGTTTTGGAGCCCCATGAATGGGATTGGTGTTCTAATAAAGGAGACCCCACAGCACTTCCAGCAGGTGCAGATACAGTAAGAAGGTTCCTGGCATGAATGAAGATGCAGGCCCTCCCTGAACACTAGCTGCTGGCACCTTGAACTCCCAGCCTCCAGAGAGTGAGAAATAAGTGTCTGCTGTGGGCGTTTGTTAAAGCGATCTGAGTGGACTCAGAGTCCACTGTCCTAACAGAGTGAAACCTCTTTCTTCTTAGATACACTAAATGTACTCTAACCCTGGGGAGAAACTAAACAACATAAAAATAAAAATGGAGAGAACCCAAGCAGCAAGAAGCCAAGAAGGCCGAGCCTAGCTTTCACTGATATCTGCTTCCTATGCTTCACCCCCACTACACACATGCACACACACACAACACACACTCTCACACACACACACTCACACACACTCATGCACACACGCATTTCTACCCACGTTTTCGAGGAGGGAGGGCAGGTAAATGAAGGACATGGCTCCCCATTTTATGCTTACATGGCCTCTGGNACACTGTGATGCTAAAAACATGAATATCTAGAAACAGCGTATTGCATCAAGAAAAGAGCATGCGCCAAGGCCCTAAAACAAGGACATCCTTGACTGTTTCTGAAGAGCAGAAGAAAGGTATGCACACCGGAAGCATGATGAGAGAGAAGGACAGTTGTGAAACGAGAGCAGTCAGGACTGCAGGAGCCAAACCCTCTAGTAGGGAGTGGATGCCAAGGTGAAGGGACTCCTGAAATGCTCAGGGACCCACTTTCCACTTCGAGAGAAGCAAAGAATGAGTAGCAGGCATGTGGGATGGCCCCTTTGCAAATGGCAAGATGAAGACGTTTCTGTGTTTTTAATTAAAGTATAGGGTAACATCATCAAATGTGAATGAGGAGTGATGCCTGAAGTGAAGGTATGAAAGCGTTCTTAAAAACAGGGAAAGAATTAACATGATTAGGGAGCACAGATGATTTTATGAGCCCAGATTTAAAGAAGGACAGGTGATTTTCTCCATCCTCAAAGGATGGAGCAAATATATTGATAGATTATTTACAGTAGCCTAACAAATGATGAAGTTCAAAGCAGGTGTTACCACCCTAAAGCTAGCATGTAATTTATTGTTGGTGAGAGTAAAGATGGTCATAATCCCTCTTGGAAAGCAATTTATCAATATGTTTCTTACTTAGCTAACAATAATTTGGAGGCAATGACTAAATAAGAGTTTGGGAGTTAAACACACCTGCCCTCCAATCATATGAGCCTTATTAGTTCTGTGAAAGTGAAAGCATGACTCACTCAGTCCTGTCTGGCTCTGTGACACTATGACCTGTAGCCGGCCAGGCTCCTCTGTCCATGGGATTCTCCAAGCTAAGCAGACTGGAGTGGGCTGCCATTCCCTTCTCCAAGCGATCTTCCCGACCCAGGGATCAAACCTGGGTCTCCTGCATTGTAGGCAGATTCATTACCATATGAGCCACCAGGGAAGTTGTTAATTGTGTGGGCTTACAGGCTCTCCTGGGAGAAAAAGGTGTTTGGCCAGAACCACCCTATAAAATACAGTTTTGGAAAAAGATAGCAGTCAAACCAGTTAGATGACTTAATTTGAATCTCCTGAAATAAGTTCTAGGTTCATTTTAACATTGCATGAACTTTCTAAGTGCCAGAATGTGAACTTTAACAATTTCAAGTCATATTCAACAGCAAGTAGGAATTTCATGAGATATTTTCCAATAAATTTTACAGTAAGCTTCTCAGGCACACCATGGCTTCATTGTTTTGATGAAGATGACTCAACCTCAGACTCCCAGGATCTTTTCAGAGAAAGTCAAGTACTATTTTATGAAATCATTACCAACTCCTAGCATCAGGATAAAAGGTCCAAAGACACAAAATTCATGGCCTGAAGAAAAGATCCCATTACAAAGTACTCTCAGTGGGGCAGGTACGCTATTCAATGTCATAAGGTGATTGGTTGACTTCAGAAAGAAGACGGGAGAGGGACAGACAGCAAGACAACTTCAGCCTGGCACCAAAGGAAACAGAAAGATGTCTTAGGAACAGGATCAAGCCTAGTGAGCCTCTTGGCAGCCAAGATCTTCCTAGCTCCTAAAAAAGGTTTGGTTCCTCAAAGGAAATTTTCCAACAGCCCAAGTCTTATTTTAAGATGGCATGCACGCCCTATTCAGAGCATTCCCTTACCCCATCCAGTGACGTGATGAGTCCCAGAGGTCTGGTTCACGGTCTCATTCAGCTGAGCCAAGCAGGTAATCTCAAGGTAGTATCAGGCCAAGTTTCACACACAGGGGTAGTAAGAGTCATTGAAAAGGAGTTCATGATTTAACACAACATTTATCACTACATGAACGTGGTCACTCGCCAGCATCTTTGTGACTGACTACTTCTGCAGAGTCATCAGAGTAATGGATTAATGACTTCCCAGAATAAGTCTGAGATGACGTACAAACCCACATCATGGAGAGCTCATCCCCAGCCAGAGATCCTCTTCTGCTCTTGACAAAGCAAAGCCCTCGATGATCTTCTGCTGTAATGGTAGACAATCTGGGAAAAGGAGCCCAGAGGGGCTAAACGGTGACTAACCTACCAGCTTGAGCAACTGCAGGATANTCGCCAGCATCTTTGTGACTGACTACTTCTGCAGAGTCATCAGAGTAATGGATTAATGACTTCCCAGAATAAGTCTGAGATGACGTACAAACCCACATCATGGAGAGCTCATCCCCAGCCAGAGATCCTCTTCTGCTCTTGACAAAGCAAAGCCCTCGATGATCTTCTGCTGTAATGGTAGACAATCTGGGAAAAGGAGCCCAGAGGGGCTAAACGGTGACTAACCTACCAGCTTGAGCAACTGCAGGATACTCGAGGTGAAGGCCAATCCCTGTCTCCAAAGGACAGAACTCAATCTTAAGGTTCCAAGGACACAGTCAGGTCAACTGGCTTCTTAGGACACAGCCAGTAGGAAAGTAACCTCTGTTGGGTTGAGCCTTCGTGAGCAGTATTTCACAAGCAGGAGACTGATAAGCCCAGTGCTCCATGAACCTCCTTGTGGGTTTAATCCACTCAAGTTCTCAGCTGTACCAGACCCCCTCCAGGACCAGGCACTGGTAGACCTATTTGCTAAAAGGATACAAACACTGGCCATCTTTTTCTCGCCATGTCACTAACATGATCCAGAAAGTACAACAGTAAAAAGAGAAGAGAGGGAAGTTAGGAAACCCCACCAAGGGGAGGATGGAGGGTGACACTCATACTATGTTATCGAAATATACAATACATATAGTGTGCCTGAGAATATCTTGTGGAATATATAAATGGTACTTCAGTTCACACAGAATAACACAGAATATGTACCTAGATGAATTCAATACAATTATCAGTATTTTCAAGCACTAATATGCCTTCTGTCCAAAAATTCAAATTCAAATTAATTTATATTGCTATGTGAGTTTTTTTTAAACTGAAGGCAGAAATTTCTAGATTAGACAGTTTCAAAGGAATTTAGATGGCACATTATAGCTGATAAACACATGTGGAAAATGGTCTGTTATTTAATTTCCTTTCTGACAGCCTGTATAGCTCCACATGTAAGAATTGTTTAAAAAATATGAGGTTCTAAATAAATATCTAGGGGCTATATTGACATCTGTTGTTATCGAGTCACGAAGTCATGTCCAACTCTTTTCTGACCCCAAGGACTGAAGACCAATAGGCTCCTCTGTCCATGCGTTTTCCCAAGTAAGAATATTGGAGGGGGTTGCTATATCCTTCTCCAGGGGATGTTCCCAACCCAAGAATAGAACCCACATCTCTTGCATTGCAGGCGGATTCATTCCACTGTGCCACCAGGGTAGTCCATATGGACATCTACTGTTCTTCAGTTGCTAAGTCATGTCCGACTCTGTGATCCCATGGACTGTTGCCCACGAGGTTCCTCTGTCCATGGGATTTCCCTGACAAGAACACTGGTGTGGGTTGCTGCTTTCTTCTCCAGGGGATCTTCCTGACTCAGGAAGATTCAAGAATTAACCCATATCTCCTGCTTGGCAGGCAGATTCTTGAACACTGAGCCCCCTGTAAAGTCCATCTGCATAAAAACAGCTATGATTTGGAAATCCATTTACTGATTTAAGAGGTTGTTTGAGATGTGTAACGAATGTAAATTTCACTTTTGTTGTTATTGTTTTGTCCTTAAGTCCTGTCCAGCTCTTTGATACCCCAAGTTCTGCAGCACTCCAGGCTTCCCTGTCCTTCACTATCTCCCAGAGTTTGCTCAAATGCCTGTCCATTGGAGTCAGTTAGTCACTCAGGTAGATGGATGCTATCTAACAATCTCATTCTCTGCCAGCCTCTTCTCCTTTTGTCTTCAATCTTTCCCAGCATCAGAGTCTTTCCCAATGAGCTGGCACTTTGCATCAGGCTGCCAAAATATTGGAACTTCAACTTCAGCATAAGTCGTTCCAATGAATATTCAGGGTTGATATCCATTAGGATTGACTGGTTTGATCTTGCAGTCCAAGGAACTCTCAAGAGTATTCTCCAGCACCACAGTTCAAAAGCACCAATTTTTCGGCACTAAGCAAAGAATGCACCCTTTATGGCCAACTCTCACATCCATCCATACATGACTATTGGAAAAACCATAGTTTCGACTAGACAGACCTTTGTCGGTAAAGTGATTTCTCTGCTTTTCAATATGCTGTCTAGGTTGGTTATAGCTTTTCTTCCAAGGAGCAAGCGTCTTTTAATTTCATGGCTGCAGTCACCATCTGCAGTGATTTTGGAGCCCAAGAAAATAAAATGTGTCACAGTTTCCACTTTCTACCCATCTATTTCCCATGGAGTGATGGGACCAGATGCCATGATCTGGTTTTCTGAATGCTGAGTTTCAAGCCAGATTTTTCACTCTCCTCTTTCACTCTCATCAAGAGGCTCTTTAGCTCCTCTTCACTTTCTGCCATAAGGGTGGTGTCATCTGCATATCTGAGGTTGTTGGTATTTCTCCTGGCAATCTTGATTCCAGCTTGGCTTCATCCAGCCTGGCATTTCACATGATGTACTCTGCATG
>SJYV01051286.1:438255-457080 GCA_006410875.1 Neotragus pygmaeus
GCACACACGCATTTCTACCCACGTTTTCGAGGAGGGAGGGCAGGTAAATGAAGGACATGGCTCCCCATTTTATGCTTACATGGCCTCTGGATAATCTTTTGAACAACTGATTTTTTTACTTGTCAGAATTTCAAAACTTTTCAACTACACCTCTCACTTTCAGGCAAAAATACAAAATGCTGAAAATATCCCAAGGAAACATTATCTAGATTCTTTTTAGAGTGACACCATGGCTTAGTTGACCTGGGCCACTTTTTCCTCTTACAGTTAACTCTGATTTTTGCTCAAATTCCAAATCTCATTCTATATACTGGTGTTTTGAGGAAGTCACTTAACGTTTTCCAATTAAGGCAGTGTTAAATAATTCCCTTTACTCTTCCCAAAGCACTAAAGTTCACAGTGGTATGGATTTAAATATACATTATTATGGTTACTCTTTAGCCCTGTTGGAGTCTTAGTCAAAGATTCACAACAGGGACTTCCCTGGTGGTCCAAGGGTTAAGAATCTGCCTGCCAATACAGGGGGCCCAGGTTCGATCCCTGGCCTGGGAGCTAAGCTCCCACATGCTGCTGGGCAACTAGGCCCATGCATCACAACTACTGAGCTCATGCTCTAGAGCCTACAGGCTGCGACTACTAAGCTTGTGCGCCAAAACACAGACCTACGCAGCCATAAGTAAATTAAATGTTAAAAGAAGATTCACGACATTTGGAGATAAACCTTTGCTCCAACATAACCACTTGTGCCCCATTCCTGACTGTGAGGCAGACATACTTACTCTAAAACAAAACAAAAACCAGTGCTAAGTCAACACGAGAGACACAGATTGCTAAGGTCACCACGCAATGGAAGTCAACATTACTAACAGCCAGCAGTGGTGGAATATCATGGGAAGGCTTGATGGCTTCCAGGATAACCTGGGAAGCCCAGGGACTCCTCAGGGGTCTAGACAGCAAGCAGTCTGGTTTCCGAATTCACGAGACTTCATCATGAGACCTGGCAAGAGGTTACTCACACCAGGAAGCCTCATATTTACTCATCCCCATAAATACTGGCAGCACCACTTCATAAAGCCCTGCGGAGAACATACCGTGTGTTGGCACACATAGATCTTTTTCTAAATTCTGCAAATGGCTTTAGGAAACTTTACTAAAAGCCTCTAAAGTATGAAGGTGATATTAGTTATAGGCCTTTGTGGTTATGATATGGGAAATCCGTCCTGAGGGAATCCATTCTTACAGACCAATTACATCAACTCAATCCAAGAAGGCTGTTTTTCAAGCAAGTGGAAAACAGCCTTGCTTTATAGTAACCGCAATGCTCTGAATCTTAGACTTATAAGATTCTTCTTCTTCAGAGTTCAGAATGTTTCATGGATGTCTCTTAATTAATCGGAGGACATGGCCTCACTTAATATAATCAACTCTAGTGAAACTCAAGGCCAACGTGCCATGCAACCATGAACCCAGCCCACAGGGCAGACAGACCTGAGCCCGTACAGCACCGTCCCGTCAGGGTGGAGGCGGATCATGCGGTTCTTCACCGTCACTCCGTGCACAAATGACTTTTTGTCATTTAAGAAATATGTGTCAGGCACCCAGAGCTGGTCAGCCACTCGATTGTCCAGCGTGAGGTTGAGAGGGATCCCAGAATAGGCGAGCCTTTTATCTCTCCAGTATTGTTGAAAATACATGGTCAAGGTGTAATCCTGGGGGGGAAAAAGAAAAGAAAAAAATGGAGTTTGTGTTCAACCACAGGCAAGTTTCCTCCACAACTGTTGGAATCCATGAGAAATGAGTTATTTTTAGGCAGGGTTAGGAAGCAGTGTTTGCTTTCTTATAAATGCAAACACTGGTTTTAACAGGTGTACATCATGTCTATAAGCACTCTGCTTTATTTAGGTAAGAAGCAGACTAGACAAATTGGTATTTAAGAGACATCCTAAATAAAAGCCAAAAAAAAAAAGTCATCATAAAATTAGAGTGCTGGCAGGGAACCCAGGCATGAGCCTAGGTCCTCCTCCTCCCACCAGGCACACCTATGCCTGAGCAGCCAACAATAGGCCAATCCTGGCTACAAACTCTCAGCAGTTTAGACTCTTCCTCTCCTTCCTTCCACCCTCTGCACAGCTGTTGCAGGAGGTCTCTATGTGTCACGTGTCATATTCCCCTTTCCTTCTAGATTGCCAAGGCCATTACTACACACTAATAGGGCCCTGTCATCACCTCTAGAGGAAGATACTTAGAGAAAATGGGTCTAAAGCCAGATGTGGGAGGAGGCACTAGGCTAGGTGCAACCCCCACAAAATAAAGAGCAAAATAGGCAGGTGAGCCCATGTTTTTGTTTTGCAAAGTAGTCAGTGAAATAAGAAAGTTGGCGGAGGGGAGACAAATAAGAGGCTGAGCATGGAAATTCTATTTTTAAATTTTTATTCTTTTTGGCAATCAATCACTGTTCAAGTCCAGAGTGATCAAGTCTAAAAACCCGGTCATGGTCATGGGACATCCTGAAGCACATCGTGGAAGGATCCAATCTGAAAATCCAAAGGAGTCAGTAAACTCTCCAGCCAGGGAAGAAGAAATCAGTGTTGTTACAGGCAGGAGCACGGGGGCTCCACATTGGCAGAGCACGTCCGCCGTGTGGGCAGTGAGGGGCAGACGGCAAACCAGTTGAAGAATCTTTCCCATACATGGGTCTCCTGACATCCCATCCAGTTCTCGCCACCTCACAGGGCAGTTCTCAGAGCTGCTTGTGTCACTGATTATCTGTTGCTGGCCACAAGAGTGCTGGAGCAGAGGAGCCTCCAGAGGACAAAGCACACCTACACTCCTCTCCAGGTGCCGTCACACACAAGGAGGTGACAGAACCAATACATGCTTCACAACTACAAACAAAAAAAGTTTAAGCCAAAGGGCCCATAAAAAATCAGAGACGGAGAAGCAAAAATTGCAAAAGGCCTGAGGAGCCCTTTTTGTTATAATTTTTTATTCTATTCATACTCGCTCAGTCATGACCGACTCTTCGCGGCCCCATGGACTGTACCCCACCAGACTCCTCTGTCCATGGAACTAGGCAAGAATATTGGAGTTGGTTGCCATTTCCTTCTCCAAGGGATCTTCTTGACCCAGGGAGTGAACCCAGACCTCTCCTGCATTGAAGGCAGATTCTTTACTGTCTGAGCCACCAGGGAAGCCCTGTATTGAAGCTTTATTGCAACTAGAAAGAAAGTTAGCATTTGAATGGATGCGAAGAAACAGGCATTTTTTCCTGCTAACTTCCATAGCAAGGGTCTATGCCTGGTATTTACTGTGTGAAGCCCCCATACACACACACACACACACACACACACACACACACACACACACACACACACACAAAGTCCTACCACCAATTAAAGATTCTCAGAAAGCAGGTGGTACTGAAGCCTTGGTCAGCTAGACATGAGGCAGGGGAATGAAAAGTCACACAAGGACTGTTGCTTTTACTGAACTGATGAGAAACCCCAAGGAGTGCAGTTCTGCTGGAACATCGGGTGCAAGAGGGGGAAAGTATAGAGTGGTGGGCAAGGCTGGACTGCAGCAGTGACCAGAAAGTGGAAAAACTTGAACACTGGCTCCAAAGCCAATGAACACTGAAGGTTTCTAAGCAGCAAGTGACATAACAACGTGTATCAACCACACCTTTTAGTTTTTGATTTTTCATGCTTTAACATGAACCCTCCTCTTGGTGTCTGCTGGTGACAAACTCTCTTTTCAATGAGAGCTGTCTCCTTATCTGTTGGTCTTCCATACCTGAATAATAATAAAACCTATGTTTTAAATTCAAGCTGTGGGTGAGGAAGATCAGTTTTGCAATGGGAGATTCTGTTGGGGGCTGATAAGGGCAGGCAGAGAAAAGGGATGCTGGTTAGCAAGCCACAAGTAGTAGGTTTGATGCAGACCCTCAGGATGTGGATGGGCCTGTAAAATTCACAATCATGTCCCAGCACTACCACAACATCAGTAAATGTAGGTGATGCATTTAAGTGAAGCATGCAAAGTTTTGGTGGCATAACAAGATTGAGGTAAATTAGCAGGAGCAGCTAAAGGATTCTCAATTTAAATATAACTCTCTGAATTGCCTTCTTTTGAAAAAGAAGAGTTTCATCTGTTTCTCCCCTGGTTTCTAAGCCCTCATCCCACGCCCGAGTCGTGAAGTCTAGCACCGCTCTGCCATCTCCCTTCCAGCTGGTGCTCACGTGGGCTGCCACGCGGGTGGAGGCACAGCCATGTGTCAGCTGGCCCTGGGAACCCAGCTGTCATTCAGCCTGCAAGCCCAGAGCAGGGTCTAACTTTGAGTTCTGCTGCTCTCTACAGCATTAGCAGCACTGCACAGTTCTGGTCCTGGGTGTCTGCTGAGTGACTTGAGGGGAGTGAGGTATAGGAGAGCTTAGGAAACACAGGGATAAAAAGTAGCAGCACTTCAACGCAAACCTGCTGCATGGGCTGTGCCTTGGAAAGCAGGGGAGCTGGGACTTCAGCGGGACACTAGTCAGCATCTCACCTCATCCGCCTGTAGAGAAAGAAGAGGCGGATGAAGGAATAAAGGTGGATAAAGGAGAGGTGACTGCACAGGTACAAGCCTCCTCTGCTCTCTTGGGCAGTTGTGGGGCCACGGTGCTGACTCCTGGGAGGGGTGTTAGGGAACACTGTTCACACTGCCAGCAGCAGCTAGCATGTTTTGGCGACAACAAGGGCCAGGCCTTATTTAAATACAAGGCAGGGATTGCTGTTGTACTCATTACCTTATGAAGAAAAACATTTAGAGAGTTCATATACTTAGCCTCCCGACTCCCACATACACAAGCAACTAGGGGAACTGGGATTTGGCGTTGAGGCCGTCTCCCACTAGGATGGCGCCCTGCCTCTCAGCTCTGGTGGGGTTCCTTGCAGCACAAAGAAACCAGCCCAGTGGGCGAGGTCTGCACAGACGGCCCGAGAGGGGAGGGTGCAGTCATGTACAGTAGCTTTCTTCAAGTGAGTGAAAGCCGCCCAGTCGTGTCAGAATCTTTGTGACCCCATAGACTTTACAGTCTGTGGAATTCTCCAGGCAAGAACACTGGAGTCAGAGGCTGTTTCCTTCTCCAGGAACTTTTTTTTCAAAGGGGAATAATAAGAATTATGGTACCACTAAAGCTCCTCATCCTGCAGACACTTAGCACAGCTCTCTGTAGACAGGGGCCTTGTGAAGGTCTGTTTCCTCTACGGGGTCCCAAGCAAATTGCTGGTTTCCAGGTTTGGAGTAATCTGTCCTAGATCAAAGAACACGGCCATGAGGAGATGCAACCTCATCTGGATGCAGCCTCATAGATGCAATCTGTGTGGACTGGCAACCCTGCCAGCACCGGATTTGAGTCTGTTCTCAGAAAAAGAAGAGACCTTGAGACTGTAAAAACTCCAGGAATCCACAGAGATCTAGATGGCAATGGGCTAGAGGGGGAAAGCAGGAATCATGGGCTCCTCAGGGAACATAAGGTAGAGGTAGGGAAGTAAGCTTTTAGTCTTTGACCTTAGCACTGGAGGTGGACTCAAGTACCGTGTGCCCTCAGAAAGCACTCAGCTTTCTGTTTAGGTCCAAGTCCAACCATTGAATGAGGCTGGCACTGGGAACCTGGGAGGCCCTGATTAAAAGCATTGGTTTCCTAGGAGATGGGATTTAGTGGAGACAGGACAGGCAGTGACAGGGGACAAGGAAAATGCAAGTGTATCTTCATCCAGATTTCTCCAGGCCAGTGAGAACTGGGACTCTCTAGGGTATGATACATAAATGTGAGTTTTTCAGTTTGAGTTGGTTCAAACTATGATAGCTCATCAGGACTTCCCAGGTGGTGCTAGTGGTAAAGAATCCGCTTGCCACTGCAGGAGACACAAGAGACTCAGGTTTGATCCTTGAGTCAGGAAGATACCCTAGCATAGGGAATGGCAACTCACTCCAGTATTCTCGCCTGGAAAATCCCCAGGACACAGGATCGTGGCAGGCTACAGTCCATGGGGCCACAAAGAGTCGGACACAATTGAGTGACTGAGTATACAAACACAACAGCTCTTTAAAATCACTGAGTAAATAAACAGCAGTAAGATTCTCTCTGAACTACCTCCTAGATTAATGGATATAAAAACAAAAAATAAACAATTAGGACCTAATAAAACAGAAAAGCTCTTGCACAGCAAAGGAAACAATAAACAAGATGCAAAGAAAACTCTTAGAATGGGAGAAAATAGTTGCAAACAAAGCAACTGAAAAAGGGTTAATCTTCAAAATATATAAGCAACTCATACAGCTCAATATCAGAAAAACAAACAACCCAGTCAAAAAATGTGCAGAAGACCCAAGCAAACATTTCTCCAAAGAAGACATAAAGATGGCCAATAAACGTGAAAAGATGCTCAATATCACTTGTCATTAGAGAAATGCAAATGGAAACTGTAACAAGATATCACTTCATACCAATCAGAAGGCCTTCATCAAAATTTTGCAAACTGTAAGTGCTAGAGAGGGTGTGGAAAATAGGGAACCCTTCTGCACTGTTGGTGGGAATGTAAACTGATACAGCCACACAGAAAGCAGTATGGAGATTCCTTAAAAAACTAGGAATAAATCTAAGATACAACCCAGCAATCCCACTACTGAGCATATACCCTGAGGAAACAATAATTGAAAAAGATACATGTACCCCAATATTCACTGCAGCATTATTTACAATACCCAGGACATGAAAGCAACCTAGATATTCATCAACAGATGAATGGATAAGGAAGTTTTGGTACATTTTAAGAATATAATATTACTTAGCCATAAAAAGGAACAAATTTGAGTCAGTTGTAGGGAAGTAGATGAACCTAGAACCTCTTATACAGAATGAAGTAAATCAGAAAGAGAAACACAAGTATCACATATTAACACATATATATAGAATCTAGAAAAATGGTACTCATGAATCTAGTAGAGAACAGACTTGTGGGCACAGCGGGGGAAGGTGAGGGTGGGATGATTTGAGAAAGCTGCATTGACATATACAGTATAAATATATATTGACATATGTAGTATAGTATGCATGTATAAAATAGATAGATAGTGGGAAGTTGCTAAATAACACACGTAGCCCAGTCTTGTGCTCTGTGATGACCTAGAGGGGTGGGATGGTGGGAGGAGGGATCTTCAGAAGAGAAGAGATTTATATATATGACTGATTCATATTGTTGTATGGCAGAAACCAAAACAAAATTGTAAAGCAATTTTCCAAATAAAAAATTTTTTAAATAATTAGGTAAGATAAAATGTCTACAATATCTCTCTCCCTCCAACCCCTGCCCTTCTCTCCTTTTGTTATAAAAAGCTCATGATGAACTTGGAATAAGCATGAAAAAATATTGAGGAATTATGTTCAAAACAAAGACTCCTTCTTATAAAGAATCTTACAAACAAAACATTCAATTAGCTTGTGGTGGATCCATGTCGATGTATGGCAAACCCAATAGAGTATTGTAAAGTTAAATTTAAAAATAAATAAATAAATAAATTAAAAAAAAAAAATAAAGGGCAATTCATGCCTTAGGGCTTGTCTTAGGGATCACAAAGTCCTTTGATAACTTAATGAAGTCAGGGCCCTCTCCATTCTCTCCTTTTTATACACATGTGTATTAAATCAAACAGCATGAAACACTGACGTCCAAGGTTAGGCCTATCCCTGCAGGCTTTATACTGTCTTCACGAAGTGGAAGTGAAAGTCAAAGTCGCTCAGTCATGTTCGACTTTTTGTGACCCCATGGCCTATACAGTCCATGGAATTCTCCAGGCCAGAATATTGGAGTAGGTAGCTGTTCTCTAATCTAGGGGATCTTCCCAACCCAGGGATCGAACCCAGGTCTCCTGCATTGCAGGCAGATTCTTTACCAGCTGAGCCACAAGGGAAGCTCAAGAATACTGGAGTGGGTAGCCTATCGCTTCTCCAGCGGATCCTCCTAACCCAGGAATCGAACCAGGGTCTCCTGCATTGCAGGTGGATTCTTTACAGCAAATACTACTAGGTAGGGCTCTATAAACGAGTAAGTTATTTGTTTAGAATTTGTGTCATATTTTCTCATTTTAAAAACATGACACAAGAGTTGCTGGGTTTTACCCCATACTAAAAAATTCCACTTCATACAAAAGTCAGAAGCCACAATTTCTGAGTAAGACACGAGCCCAGCCCATGGTCCCATGGTTGGGAGTCAGTGTGCTGAGGCAATAGAGGATGGAGCCGAGAGGGGCAAAGGGCAGGCATACAGTCTGAGGAGGCTGGGAACAAGCATTCTTAAATAAGAGGCATTCAAGGACCAAGAATCTGTACATAGGTGACTGTCCTTCTAAAATCTCCTGAGAATATACAAACAGCAGCAGGAACAACAAATAACAAGAAAATAAAACCCTTGGGTGTATAACTCAAGCCACTCAAATAAATTGTAATCAGAGATAAACAACATTTCTTCCTGCTTGTGGAAATTTCTTGGTATTTATCACATTAAGATTAAAAAAAATACATATTTGAAAGTGGAAATACTGTTCATTATTCTGCAATTAGGTAACTGACTAGATTTCCACAGCACAGGAAATGAAAAAATTTACTAACCCTGAGAAAGAAAGGCAATCTCCAAGCCAAATTTAAATATTTAACTGCAGCTGTGAAAGCCACAGGACACCTGCATTTGCATCTGGTTCAGCAAGTTTATGAGACCAAAATCTCACAGGTAAGTTGTTCTTAGGTCAGGGAAGACAGGAAATTGTTTCAAGAAGCTTACATAAGCCCTCGGTGGTGGAGGCTTCCTTTGCAGACATTTCCTCAACTAAAATTAGGCTGGGGAAATCTTGGCACTTTTTAAAACAAAATTTATTTAGAAAATCTTAATCCATTCCTTTCAATGGTCAAAAAATGAGTATCAAACACTGCATCCATCTCCCCTCCCACAACAGATTTTGCTGGTACCTAGGTTTCCGTTTGTTGAATCCATGTGGTTACAATCCAGCAAGACCCTGCAGCCCACCTCATTCACTCTCATCCCCACCAACATAATACAGAGGCCCCCTCCATGGCCCTCGCCTTTGGCCTGGGGAAAAACTGGTATCTCCCAGGCCTCCCTGAGTAACAGAAGAGCAGGCTCAAGCAGTTCATGATCAGGACAATAGAGTCACAGGATCTTTCAGTGTCTGATGCACATTCCTGTACAGACACTATACAGACACTATAATTGCCACCAGAGGGAAAAGCTAACTGCATGATGACTAGACTGTAGCCATGATATAAGCTGCTGCATCTTGAGCAATACTAAGTCTATGGCTAACACTTCAAAGAACGGTATTAACGTTAGCACTCATAATAATCTGTATCTTGGTGGTGGTTTAGTTGCTAAGTCAAGTCCAAATCTTGTGACCCTATGGACTGTAGCCTGCCTGTCCACGGGATTTTCCAGGCAAGAATACTGGAATGGGTTGCTATTTCCTTCTCCAAGGCATCTTCCTGATTCAGGAATTGAACCCAGGTCTCCTGCATTGCAGGTAGATTCTTTATTGACTGAGCTACAAGGGAAGCATCTATCTATCCCTTTGTGGGCATCAAAAATAATTGTAGCCCATACATATAAGCAGGCAACTAAAACTGTCAGCAAAGAGATTCTACAGACACATTTCTCAGTATCTTCCACTCAGAATACACCACCCTATGTCAGCATGAGAAAGTTACAGAAGACAGACCTTTGCCCCTAGCCCCAGAGAAATGGAATGATATCTGACAAGTCTAAGCAGCTCTTTTGCCCCTTTCATGTTTGTCCATTTCTGATTTCCTTGGGCCTTAATTAGAAAAATGGGATCACTTGGTGACATTTAATCTAACTACTGAATATATAAAATGTCTTGCCTAACCTATTGATTACTCTCCTCAAAAGGAGTAAGAATGAAGAACTATGTCATTAAAGCATGATGGACTCTATTCCCAGCTTCCTTCTCAGCAAATCTGCAGGCAGACCGCGTGGGCAAGACAAGCTTCCGAAGGAAGATCAGAAGTCAGCAGGTCTGCACACAACAGAAAAATGATGAAGAATCTGACCTCCTACCATGAAGATTAACTGAGATTGCTTCCCCTCTTTCTCTTTAAAAATTGTCACGGCTGAGTGGAATCTTTGGAGTTGGTCTCAGAACATAAGTCCATTTTCTCCCCAGATTAGTGGCTTCTCTGACGGAAGCAACTTTCCTTTATACCAACACTTGCCTTTCAATCATTGGCTTTCGAACAGCGAGCATCTGAACCTGAATTTGGTAACACAGTGATCTGTGAAAATAAAGCAGGACACCTCCTTCTGATCCCCTCTCTTCCTCCCTGCACTCAGTATCCGCCAGAGGCCAAGAACTCTGTTAGGCACTATGGACCCAGAGATGAGGAGGGCATCATTTGTACCTTAAAGTAGTTCACATTCTGGTGCAGTGTTCACAAAATCAAATCGAGTATAATGAAAGTGACTGAGAGAAGGCACTTTAAACTCAAACATGCCCAAGTTTCAAGTCTGCCTTTTCACTGTCTTAAGCACACTTACCCATCTGGAAAGTCTGCCTGACACACACTCTGAAGTGATTAGCATCACAAAGGGCACACTCAAGGAGCCAAGATGTGTACAATAATGCAAAAGAAGTATATATTTAAGGAATATCTACTAAGTTTGGAGTTGGGAGGAAGCTGGTGTGTGAATGCAGAGGAAGGGCACTGAGATTTTCTGGTCTTTATATAGCTACTGCATCCACCAAAAGGCTCATAGTCTATAATTTTTATTCATCCACTTAAATGCCAAGTATATTTAGAAGATGAACCAGTCACCTCTGGATGAAATCTGGATGGGCTGCTGAAAATAGTTAACAAGCTCCCCAGTCCTCTATAGCCACATGAAAAACTGGCAAAGGATATAAATTATTTTGAAAATTGCTTTTCATGTATGAAAAGTTACCACAGCTATTTTTCTGGAGTACAGTAAGTCTGAAATGCAAAATGATTATACTGATTTTCACTCAAAGGACAAAAAAAAAATATGTAGAGTCAGAAGAAATCTAGAATTTAACCTAAACCGAAGAGAACCAGGAAAATGTAAGAGATGCCCTTAGCTAAATAAATTTCCAGCAAAGGCTGCTATGCAGAGGGTGATGGAGCAGGATGCCTCAGACCACTGAGTTGGCTTCTTTCCCTGTGTCTTACCTCTGAGCCTCAATAACTTCTTGTGGAGAAATGAAACTAAAACTGCTCATTTTATAAAAGTGCTCTAGCAATTAACTGAGGTAACAAAGCTTAACACAGAGCTTGATTTATAACAGATATTTAGGGGCCAGTCATCCTCCCCAGAACTCCTCAACACGCAACGCAAAAGAATCCTAGGTGGGCTTAGGTGGGCTCCAAGCTGACTGCTCCATGCAAAGTATACACCAAACTCCCCATCCCCCAAAAAAACCTACTGTGCTCTATTATCCCAAGATGCCAGCAAGAAAGACTCAGTCTAATGATTTGGTGCAGAATTCTCAGCACTACCAGAAGCAGACCTCATTCTTTGTTTCTAAAATCCCAAATTTTATCTTTTACTCAATATACAAATAAAATTGCAAGTTTGTTTCCTGAAATGTAACAGATCACTAGATTTTCCATAAAACATTTTTTCCTGCTGTGAAATATATTGAAATCACAAATTTAAACAAAAATTTATAAAAGAGCTATAGCACGAATAAAACTACCAACCAGCCATCCTACTGGTGGCTAACCTAACCCTCGGGTGCTCTAGGACTCACCTCCCGTCCACCCCTCCCCATCAGATAGTCGATTGACTCCTCTGAATACAAAGAACATTTCACTAAGTGTCCTGTGCACAGCCCCCTTTAATTGTAAATTGATTCTCCCAAACTAAACACTCAGGAACCAGGGGCACGCAAGAAACATCTCCCGTTCTTAACTCCAGCCTCCAGCTTTTGTTTCTCCATCAGTTGTGCTATGCTCTGTTGCTCAGTTCAGTTGTGCCTGATTCTGTGACCCCATGGACTGTAACCCACTAGGTTCCTCTGTCCATGGATTTTCTAGGCAAGAATACTGGAGTGAATTGCCATTTCCTTCTCAAGGGGATCTTCCTGACCCAGGGATCAATCCTGACCCTGCATTGCAGGCAGATTCTTTACCACTGAGCCACCAGGGAAGCCTCCTCCATCAGAGTCTGGCCTATTTCATTTTTCTGAGATGTCTACAGATGGATCCAGCGTCTTCTGAATCTGTCCATCCAGATGCCCCATATGCAAACCAAGAGTTCAATGTGTCTAAAATTAACTCATATCTTTCTACTCCAAATCTCTTCCTCATTCTACTAGCATCTATCCACTATCTCAATCAAGCCAAAACCAGAGGCTATACACAACCCTCTTCTTTCTTTCACATCTGAAATCCAGCGTTAATTCCGTCACTGGGTTCTACTGACCCTATATCCTAAATACGTGCAACATCTAGATCTGGATCATGAGTCAGCAGCAACCATAGAAGGGTGGAGAGTTTTTCCACTAATGTCCCCATGACAGTGGGTTAGAAGTGAGCTCCTGGACTCCCAAACTGCACCCCAGAAGAATGCTTACCTATAGTGTCTAGAGTAGGCTAAGTCCAATACCAGACTTCTGATTTATTACGGGTTAAACATAAAAACATACAAGATGACCAGATGTCTCACACTCCACATAGGAACAGATGTTCTAACTCAGCACAAACACTGTATGAATGAGCTTCTGAAATGTGCTTATAAACTGAGGAGTTGTTTCATATTGTCCTTTATTTTAAATGAGTATTCACCTGAATAACACTCATTAAAGACACCAAACTCTTCAGAAAATTATATATCCATAAACAGTCTGCAACATGTGTGTGTGTGTATTCAGATACAGAGCTTTATTTTCTAGCAACTATCTTTGATTAACAGGTTTATAAAGAGGATGAAAGTGAAAGTGTTAGTTGTTCAGTTGTGTCCAATTCTTTGCGATCTATTGGCCTGTAGTCTGCCAGGTTCCACTATCCATGGAATTCTCCAGGCAAGAATACTGGCGTGGATTGCTGTTTCCTTCTCCAGGGAATCTTCCCAACCCAGGAACTGAACCTAAGACTCCCACACTGCAGGCATATTCTTCACTGTCTGAGCCACAGGGAAGCCCAACTATAAAGAGGATGCAATGACTCAAATTTGTCATCTATCCAAAGGAGCTCCAAGAACTGGCTGTGAGAAATAGCCACAATGCTCATGCAAGGCGACTTCCACACCTCTGTATTTGAAGGATACTTGAACTGGGAGAATATAACATCTGGAGAAGTGAGGGATCTGTCCATGTTCTGATGGTGTGGCATTTCTCAAGCCTCTGTGCTTTTCCCTTGCTTGAGCACCATGCCTGCAGATGACCATGAGGTTAACAATTCTACATCCTGAAGTAGAGTCACAGTCATCTCTTGGTTTACATGGCTTATAGAGTTCTCATTATTGGCTTTACAGAACTGAGTGTCCCTCTGAATTTCTTCAGGAGAGCAGACAATGCAAAAAAAAAAAAAAAAGCTGCAAGAAGGGCATATATTTATCATAAAGTAAAGAACGAATATTTCCATAGTAAACCAAGAGACCTCACCCCTATAATCTTAAACTGTGGGTATTCAAGTATCCTGTGATTTTACACATCTATCTGTATAGCAGGATTTAACACTGGATTTTCCTTCTTCAGAGACAAAACAGGTAGACCAGTGATGCCATACATTTTATAGTACTTTCAGTTTCTAAGAAGTGCTATTTTTAGACAGCACGCCTGTTCATTTCTGAGATCACATCTATTTCTGGTTTCTACCCGGAACTCATTAGGTTACTGCTAATAGACAAATCATAATACTAACAACCATACTTCATATGACTGGAAAATATTGGCTTGATAGCTTTTTGAATTGATATTAATCTCAGCAGAAATATTTGGGTGGGGAACCCTGCAAGGAATTACACGAAGCCATCCTCTGGGATATTACAATCACAGCCTGGGTAGCCAGAAAGAAAGCATGATGCGGGGTTTCACACAGGTAATCAAGTATGGTGCCCAAAGAGGGAGAAATCAAGTGCTTCCAATTAGATAGGAGAGGAATGACCCTTTGTTTCTGCTTTTTAAATTATTTTTTATTGAGGTAGAGTCAATTTATAGTATGGTTCAAGTACACAACATAGTGATTCACAAATTTTAATGGTTATACCCCATTTGTAGTTATAAAATATTGGCTACAGTCCCTATGTTGTACAATATCTTCTTGATGCTTATTTTACACATAATAGTTTGTACCACTTACTCTCCTACCCCTCTCTTGCCCCTTCCCACTTCCCTCTCCCCACTTGCAACCACTAGTTTGTTCTCTATATCTGTGAGTCTGCTGCTTTTTTATATGTTGACTAATTTGTTGTAGAGATACCAGATCTTACCTGCCTCCTGAGAAATCTGTATGCAGGTCCAGAAGCAACAGCTAGAACCAGACATGGAACAACAAACTGGTTCCAAAGAGGAAAGAAGTACACCAAGACTATATATTGTCACCTTGTTTATTTAATTTGTATGCAGAGTACATCATGTAAATAGCCAGGATGGATGAAGCACAAGCTGGAATCAAGAAGATTAACGGGAGAAATATCAATAACCTCAGATATGCAGATGACACCACTCTTATGGCAAACAGAGAAGAGGAACTGAAGAGCCTCTTGATAAAAGTAAAAGAGGAGAGTGAAAATCTTGGCTTAAAACTCAACATTCAGAAAACTAAGATCATGGCATCTAGTCCCATCACTTTATAGCACATAGATGGGGAAACAGTGACAAACTTTATTTTCAGGGCTCCAAAATCACTGCAGATGGTGACTGCAGCCATGAAATTTAAAAATGCTTGCTCCTTGAGAGAAAATCATTTTTTTTGTGCATTTTTTTTTTTCCTTCAGGATGGTCTTGCTCCCTGCCTCCTGCACAATGTCACGAACCTCTGTCCATAGTTCATCAGGCACTCTATCTATCAGATCTAGACCCTTAAATCTATTTCTCATTTCCACTGTATAGTCATAAGGGATTTGATTTAGGTCATACCTGAATGGTAGTGGCTTTCCCCACTTTCCTCGATTTAAGTCTGAATTTGGCAATAAGGAGTTCATGATCTGAGCCACAGTTAGCTCCCGGTCTTGTTTTTGCTGATGGTAAAGAACTTCTACATCTTTGGCTGCAAAGGATCAATCAATCTGATTTCGGTGTTGACCATCTGGTGATGTCCATGTGTACAGTCTTCTCTTGTGTTGTAGGAAGAGGGTATTTGCTATGACCAGTGCATTCTCTTGGCAGAACTCTGTTAGCCTTTGCCTTCTTCATTCTGTACTCCAAGGCCAAATTTGCCTGTTACTGCAGGTGTTTCTTGACTTCCTACTTGGGCATTCCTGTCTCCTACATTGAAAAGGACATCTTTTCTGGGTGTTAGTTCTAGAAGGTCTTGTAGGTCTTCATAGAACTGTTCAAATTCAGCTTCGTCAGCATGATTGGTTGGGGCATAGGCTTGGATTACCATGATATTGAATGGTTTCCCTTGGAAATGACCAGAGATCATTCTGTCTTTTTGAGATTGCATCTAAATACTGCATTTCAGACTCTTTTGTTCGCTATGATGGCTACTCCATTTCTTCTAAGGGATTCCTGCCTACAATAGTAGATATAATGGTCATTTGCGATAAACTCATCCATTCTGGTCCATCTTAGTTTGCTGATTCCTAGAATGTCAATGTTCACTCTTGCCATCTCCTGTNTTGGAGCCCCCCAAAATAAAGTCTGACACTGTTTCCACTGTTTCCCCATCTATTTCCCATGAAGTGATTCTGAATGTTGAGCTAGAGAAGCTATTTAAAGAAGGGAGCGTAGTTAAAACTCACAAGTGACTGTTGTTTTTCAGTTGCCAAATTGTATCCAACTCTTTGCAATCCCGTGGACTGCAGCATGCCAGTCTTCCTTGTCCCTCACCATCTCCTGGAGTTTGCCCAAGTTCATGTCCATTGAATCAGAGGTGCCATTCAGTCAATCTTAGGAAATCAATCCTCAATACTCATTGGAAGGACTGATGTTAAAGCTGAAGCTTCAATACTTTGGCCACTTGATGTGAAGAGCCAACTCATTGGAAAAGACTCTTATGCTGGGAAAGACAGAAGGCAGAAGGAGAAGAGGGTGACAGAGGATGAGATGGTGGGATGGCATCATAAGTGACAGTGGTCCTTTATTCTTGACATCTCTGGGGTTTCACCCTGAGCTCTAGAAAAGTCCATTTATTGGTTGCTAGGAGAGAAGGATGGTTGCCCTCTGCATTTCAAAATCCCCTCAATAGGATAGAGGAGGCAAATGAGAGCTCAAATTCCCATGACCTCCGCTGGCCTCTTTGAATGTGTCTTTGGCTTGCCCTGACCTGAGGGATATATACTCATGACCTAGCACATCCGCGTTTACTTTATTATTACCTCTTCTCCTGGATTCAAGATAACACAGCTGTCATGCCATCACCTCCTTGTCTGGTTTCCAAAATAGACGCCAATATTCACCCTCCTCTACTTTGGGGAGGAAATATCACCTACCCATGAGACAGATGTAATAGTCATTTCAAACCGAGACATTAATTGGTTTCAGAAAACATTGGTCCTGAAAATCATAACCAAAGAACACACCTCAAATTTATAAAGTAGATCATTCAGTCCCTTAAAACAATTCCTAGCGAACTACTTGCCCACTGGGACAGGCACTGCCTAGTATAAATTGTTTGTGAAGCTTAATTGAACATCATAGCCTAATGATTGACTAATTCAGAATTCCTGATATTTCAGACATATAGGGCTCTCATTCATTCATTCACCAAGCTTTCATTCAATATTAATGAAGTGCATGTCCGGCACCTGCCACGGGCTGGGGACAGCCCAGTGTGCACTCACATGGAGGTGAGAGGCTGCCATCAGTGCCGTGATAGACACATTCAGGCTGCCCTGAGAGCCCAAGTCCCCAGGAAGGAAGAGGGACAGGAAGATATGAGGGATTTTTAGGAATCTGAATGGGCTGGAGTCTGCACTTGGACCTAAAGCTGAGAAAAACGTGTTAAGAACAAGTCCTAAATTTGTAGTTCAAGTTCAACAAAGGTGAAAGCATAGACTATGGCGAACAGTGTGGGGGTTCCTTAAAAGTCTAAAAATAGGGGGAACCCACCCAGAGGCCTGATGAAAGAGAAGGGAAGTAAGCACTAGGTGAGGCCACTGGGCTGGTTTAGGGCCGCTTGAAGAGTGAAGCCTCAGTTTCAGGCAGTCTTTTTGCAGAGCTCCAAGCAGACTGTGCTTCAACTGGCAGCTCCAGCAGCAGGGAGAGGAGGCTTAGCGTTGGGCTCTCTGGCTTGAGATGTGCTCGTATGAGTCTCATGAAATCAGGGACGTCGCCTGCCCGTGTCTCTGGGACCAGCGCCTGGCATGAGGCAAGAATACTGGAGCGAGTTGCCATTTCCTTCTCCAAGGGATCTTCCTGACCCAAGGATTGAATCTGCATCTCTGGGGTCTCTTTCATTGGCAAGTGGATTCTGCGCCACCTGGGAAGCCTCAAAGGAGATGAGTGTAGTGTCTGGGGAGTTTTGAGGAAAAGAATCAGTCACCAAAAGGACCCCTCCAGCTGCTGAACTGAGAAAGACTGGAAGTGGCAGGAATGGCAGCAGGCTCTGAGAGAGAGGCTGGCCAAAGGGTGCTGGTGGGAACCGAGAGGAGAGACTCTCTTCACTTGAGACACTTTTCTTGGACAATGTGAAGTTCTCCGGCTGCCATGGTTCCAGTCGTCATTCATGTGCTGATGTCCCAAGGCTAATTCTTCTAGCCCAAATCTATCTCCTGAGTCTGTCTCACATATCCAAAGATCTACTGGTCATCTCCTCTTTCAGTGGGTCAAGGGGGCCTCAGGCTGCCCTTTATCATCTGAAACATTAGTCTCCTCCTGTGCCCCATGTATTTCACTACTGAAGTCATGTGGCCACGCCCCTTATTAAAGGCTCTGTCTTTAAGAGGCCACTGCTAACTTACGTTAGTGGACATATCTGTGCTGGCCCATGAATGCTCCATAAACACATCATTATGGTTTTGTTGATCAGATTCTCTGCCCATACTGCTGGCTTGAAGGATTGAACATAGCATAGGTAGGTTTGTTTTTTTAATTGAAGGATAATTGTTTTATAGAATTTTGTTTTCTGTCAAACCTCAACATGAATCAGCCATTGGTATGCATATATCCCCTCCCTTCTGAACCTCCCTCCCAAATCCCTCCCCATCCCATCCCCCTGGTTGATGCAGAGCCCAGGTTTGAGTTTCCTGAGACATGCAGCAAGTTCCCCACTGGCTATCTATTTTACACATGGTAATGTAAGTTTCCATGTTACTCTCTCCATAGGTAGGTTTAACTGGGACAGGATGATGGGGTGATGCTTTAGAAGACAGTTCAGGACAGGGTGCCATAGAGGTCAGGTGTTGAATACTCAGAGGAGAGAGGATCAGAATTAGAGTGGATTCTTTATATTTTGCAGTTTTGACCAATAGGGGCTTTGACATTGGATAGATAATTCTGACTTTGTCACTTTTGTTACAAATAGTAAACTTACCATGAAGCCAATACACAAGAGTTAAGACTCTGTAGATATTATAGAATTTTAAAATGTGAATTCAGTTTTCTTACCTCTCTCTTGGGATTTTTTTTTTTTTTTT
>SJYV01051291.1:0-21206 GCA_006410875.1 Neotragus pygmaeus
AGGTGGTCTGGTATTCCCATCTCTCTCAGAATTTTCCACAGTTTATTGTGATTCACACAGTCAAAGGCTTTGGCATAGTCAATAAAGCAGAAATAGATCTTTTCCTGGAACTCTCCTGCTTTTTCCATGATCCAGCAGATGTTGGCAATTTGATCTCTGGTTCCTCTGCCTTTTCTAAAACCAGCTTGAACATCAGGAAGTTCACAGTTCACATATTGCTAAAGCCTGGCTTGGAGAATTTTGAGCATTACTGGCATGTGAGATGAGTGCAATTGTGCGGTAGTTTGAGCATTCTTTGGCATTGCCTTTCTTTGGAATTGGAATGAAAACTGACCTTTTCCAATCCTGTGGCCACTGCTGAGTTTTCCAAATTTGCTGGCATATTGAGTGCAGCACTTTAACAGCATCATCTTTCAGGATCCGAAACAGCTCAACTGGAATTCCATCACCTCCACTAGCTTTGTTCGTGTGATGCTTTCAAAGGCCCACTTGACTTCACATTCCAGAATGTCTGTCCCTAGGTGAGTGATCACACCATCGTGATTATCTGGGTCATGAAGATCTTTTTTTGTACAGTTCTTCTGTACAGTATTCTTGCCACCTCAAATCTTGATAAAATGCCTTAAAATCTTGAAGGGTTCTGAGATATCATCTTGCCCAGTCCTGACTTCCAAGGTAGAGATAGAGGCCCAGAGAAAACCAGCTGTGCGTAGAAGTCAACCAGGAGCAAAACAGAAGGTCCAGAATTTATATCTGCTGACTCTGAGCCCAAGAGGCTTTTTCTACTGAAGATATGAAAATGCAAATTAACTGAGACTCAGAGGTTTTAAGGAAAAGGCCAGAGTACACAGCTGGTTCAACCTGTACCTGAATGCAAGCCACTGAATTCCAGTGCCCAGAGTCTTTTAACAATCTTCCATTTCCTTTCAAAATCAGGACCAATGTGTTTGCAACATGGCTGAGGATGAAGTGAATTTAAGAACTCCCATCCCTAATGAGTGTACCACAGGCCAGCTGGAAAGATTTTTGTCAAACGCTTGGGGACATGCTCACGCTGGGGACTAAAGGGCCCCCGTCCTCCCATGGACAGAGGAGCCTAAAGGGCTCGAGACCATGGGATCACTAAGAGTCAGGCACAGCTGAATGACGTGCACACACACTCCTCACCTTCAGGAGCCACATGGAGGAAGTCAGATTGGGCCTCCAGAGACCCACTCCCCGCCTCCTCCAGAGACAGAGCAACTGTGATCTCCAGGGGCTCCAAGGAAAGCCCCGTGGGGCTGGGGCAAGTCAGGACACATGGGACGCGTGGCCCCAGCAATCTCATTGTGATGCTCAGGCGAGATTTTTTTCCAGCCACTGGGGATTCTGTGCCCTCACACCCATCAGAGATGCCGCATATCTTCCCTTCAGTGGCAAAGACATGGACCTTTGCGTCAGTGCCAGCCTGGCTTCGCCCACCCTGAACTAGTGCAGGCACCCAGAGCCTCCACACTGCACACGCAGACCTGCCCCCTCACTAAACCCGGAGGGGACAGCGACCCCTCCCATCAGAGGCTGAAATCTAGGCTTTGTCTGGTTTTCCTAAATCTACTGTCAGGTTTATCTGCCCAAGACTCTCTGGCTCTGCCACTCTTTCTAGATGTTTCCTGCCCTCACTTCCATTCCTATTTCCCCAACTTGCTGACAGTTCCTACTATAACAAAGGCAGAACACCCAGCATCTGACTTCAAAGACAATCAAAACCCTTCCTGGACAACCAAACCCTTCCTGGACATCCCCACTGCTGGCCCTAGTCAGAGGCCCTAGAACAGAAGGGGCCTGGACTCTCCACCCCCTGCTGAACTTTGAACTCCAAGACTGGTCACTCTGCTGACCTAAGGCCATGCCAGCCCTAACATTTTCCTTGTCTTAGCCACCAAGCCTTCCACAGGCCTTTGGTCAAGCTTACTCAATTTACCACACTGAGCTGATTTCATCTAACTTTTTGGCCCCAGAGCCTCTAACCTCACTCCACCCTAAACCCTGAAACCGACTCCTGGCACCACTTGAAAGCCTTTCAGACTGAGTGAGAGTTATCTTCTGCCCCAAGGGTGTTGTCATCAAGACCCTTTAGGTACTTCCTTCCTGACCAGGAATGCCATCAGAGAGTCCAGTAAGCGCCGGGCTCACCGCCCTCACCAAGGTCTCCCTAGCATCTGCTCCCAAAACAGAGTTGTCAGAAAACACACCCAAGAAAATTGTCAGGAAGCCACCAGTCGTCCAAATTATTTACTGTCCCCTGGCACATAGCCAGCTAGATGCTGGCCATGCAGACTCTGGGAAAATATTTATGTGGGTTCTGATGGATGCTTGGCCAGGAAAGACTGCCTGCTGTCATCTTTTCTTCCTGCTGATAAGGCAAAGCAGCACATGTCAGACAGCTCTTAGAAGGCCTGGCGGCGGGGACCTGGCATCTGATCAGAGTGAGGCTAATGGCTGCAACCCCCTGTTCCAGTTCCATCTCTGCCACCACCAGCTCTACCCTTCCCAGGGCAGAAGTTCCTCCATCTGTAACATCATGGAGCAGACTGGATGACCTCGGTGTCTCAGATCCTATGAGACTGTGACTCAGACAGAATCTGATCTCATTTCCAGATCTGCCATTTTGATGGCATTGGCTCATCACAGAGCTATTTTTCTTGGCACCCTGGAAACGTTCCTGAAATTCCAGCATCCTAGAATTTCTCTTTCCACTGATCCAGTTTCAGTAACCAGATGGGAGAACTCCATCTGGAGGGGGAAGATCTGAGCCTAAAATAAGAGTAAACTGGAAGAGGGGATATTGAGGTCAAGCAGTGCTGGTCAAGCACCCAGTTTTGGCAAATTTCGATGCTGAGCTCACTGGGACAGCAAAGGGTCCCCAGCAAAAGGCCTCCTGTCCTTTAAGCCACAATGAGCTCCACTTCTGTCCTCCAAGAGCTCCCAGTAGGCAGTGTGGAATGGACCCCAAGGCTCATCTTATTCCCCAATTGATCCTTATGCATGCTTCTTCCTGCCCATGAACCCAGGGCCTCCACCCACTGCCCTCAGCTCTGCAGTCTGTCCTTGTCCAAGATCATCTTAGATGCCTCGCTGGGAGGAGTTTCAGCCTCCCCAGCTCCTACCTCTTGTAGATGACCTGACTCACAGGTCCTTCTCCATTTCAGAGTTTACACCTGTTCCCTCTGAAGATGCCTGCAAAGTAACAAAGTCACAGATACGGACATAGGACAGAGGTTCAGATGCCCCCAGAGGCCCTCCATTGGCTCCTGATGGCTTCTCTGAGATGTTCCCTGACATCTCAGGACCTTCTGCCTACCTCAGTTTCCCTCAGCAGGGAGCTCCCTCAGCCTTCCTCTCTCCTCAGACCCAAAGTTCTCCGGGAAGTTTCCATGTGCCAGTCTGAAGGGGCAATGCTGTAGCTGTGCTGGCCACTGGGAAATTAGAATGTAGGAGCCTTCTAGGAAGGGTGAGTGCATTCGATGGCTACTTCCCTGAGAGAGTACTCCAGACAGACATGACTGCTGTTTGCCTGGTCTGAAGAAGTGCCCCTCTAGACCCTCCTTTTCTCCATTCAACAGACTCATTGAACTCCCCTCCTGTGCTGGACATGGTACAAGGTGTGATGGAGGGAAGGCGCACAGGTAGGCATAGAACTGCTCCCGTCATCCGCCCCAGGTGCCTGGCGTCCTAGAGCAAGATCCGACCAGCCTCTCAGCCTCTTCCACCCTATGCCCTCATCACACCGCCTCTCCTCTTCACCTGCCTCACTCCCGGAATCATGATATCATGGCAGGGCAGAGACCAATCTAAGGAACTTAGACAATCTGTGAAATGAGGAAGAATGGAGCTGTATGAACAAAGGTGTGGATAAAGAATACAGATAAGGACTAGCCTCTACCTGCAGAGAAGGCAATGGCACCCCACTCCAGTACTCTTGTCTGGGAAATCCCATGGACGGAGGAGCCTGGTAGGCTGCAGTCCATGGGGTCGCAAAGAGTCGGACACAACTGAGTNAAGTCTGGACGCCAGTGGAGAAGAGACGCGGCTACAGTGGGGGCAGCATGCAGCGCTACTCTAATGGGCTCTGCACCATGCAGCGGAGCTCCAGCTTCAGCCTCCAGTCCCACACCAACGTGCTCTCCTCGCCCTACGACCTGACCTGGCGGGACTTCGCTGGGGCCCGTCGGCCCACCCAGCCCAGGGGCACTGGGCCCGGCCACCTGCGGACAGGCGGGCAACCTCTGGGGCCCTGTGGGAGGCGGACGGCTGGACATGCAGCGCTCCCTGTCCTGCTCGCACGAGCAGTTCTCCTTTGCGGAGTACTGCCCGCCCTCCGCCAGCAACACCCCTCCTCGAAGCCAGAGCCGGCCAGCCGCTCCCAGCCCTGTGTTCTTAATGACAAGAAGGTGGGCATCAAGCGGAGGCACCCCGAGGAGGCACAGGAGCAGAGGCCCTCCCTGGATCTTGCCAAGATGGCACAGGGACAAACTGGGGCAAGTCTCGGGACCTCGGTGGAAGAGAGAGCTGGAAGGAAGAGTTCTCGGAGAAAGCAATGGCACTCCACTCCAGTACTCTTGCCTGGAAAAATCCCATGGATGGAGGAGCCTGGTAGGCAGCGGTCCATGGCATCGCAAAAAGTCGGACACGACTGACTGACTTCACTATCACGCATTGGAGAAGGAAATGGCAACCCACTCCAGTGTTCTTGCCTGGAGAATCCCAGGGACAGAGGAGCCTGGTGGGCTGCCATCTTTGGGGTCGCACAGAGTCGGACAGGACTGATGCGACTTAGCAGCAGTTAGCAGCATGACATCATGAGTAGTGCACAGCCTATGAGAGCCTCTATTTCCAAGACAGCCCATATGTGACCATGATATATACCTCTCTCAGACTTAACAGTGCCTGTGTGTCTGAAAAAGAGAGAGGGGAAACAGAGGTATTTGAGAATGAATGAGAGAGAGGGAGAGAAAATATGAATGAGAAAGTGATAGAGAGATCAGCAGATAATTATATGGAACTAGTACTCATGGCACCCCACTCCAGTACTCTTGTCTGGGAAATCCCATGGAGGGAGGAGCCTGGTAGGTTGCAGTCCATGGGGTCGCAAAGAGTCAGACACACTGAGTGACTTCACTTTGACTTTTCACTTTCATGCATTGGAGAAGGAAATGGCAACCCACTCCAGTATTCTTGCCTAGAGAATCCCAGGGATGGGGGAGCCGCACGAGATCTGGGTTCAATCTCTGGGTTGGGAAGTTCCCCTGGAGAGGGAAGTGACCACCTACTCCAGTATTCTTGCCTGGAAGATCCCATGGACGGAGGAGCCTGGTAGGCTACAGTCCATGGGGTTGCAAAGAGTCGGACACGACTGAGCGACTTGACTTCACTTCTTCAGGACTCATTAGATTCACCTAAGGAGAATATACACAGCAAAGAGTTAAAGAAAGGGTTACAGGGAGAGATAAAAAGGCTTTTTGGGGAGAAAACTGGAAGATACCACAAGGAAAACAAAGATGGGGGAAGATGATTCAATAAAAACAAAATTGGGAAGGAAAAAGCAGTGGAGTGGTAAGATCTGAATGATGTAAAAGTAAGAAGAAAACAAATGATAGTTTATAAAATATTATTTAGTACTGGGAGATTTAGAAAGCTAAAAGTTCAACATTAGTAAGAATAAATTTATTAAGAGTAGTGGATGGGGAAAGACTTCAATTTGAGAAGCAAATGANTCTTTTATTAATCAGATTGAGCTTGCAGAGAGTGGCCCAGTCGTGTTTGTTTCTATGTCTCCTGTGTTTAGACAGCACCTGGCACCTAGTAGTTGCATTATTAATGTCTGAATGAAGGAATGGGTAACTGGTTGGTCATAGATTTTTTTGTTTAAGTGGTCTTTGTAAATTTTGTGCAGTATTCAAATACTTATTTGAGTATTCTGACTCATAGATCCGGAGTGTGGGCATCAGGGAATCTGTATTTTTAAAACTCTGTTGGTAACATAGCTGATAACATACAAATGTATAAGAACAACATACATAAATATGTACGGTGAGTTTGTTTGCTCTGATGTCCTGAGTGCTTATGGCATATGGGAGGTGTTCCATATATCTTTGTTGAATGTTTATTGTTGACCGAATTGAATTTAGAGGTGGGCATAATTATGGGTATTTGGAAAAATTTATAAAGATAAAGATTTAAGCTGAAATTTTTTTAAAAGGATGTGTAAGGTTCAGATGGGCTTCCCAGGTGGTTTGGAGGGTAAAGAATCTGCCAGCAGTGTGGGAGACCCATGTTCAATTCCTCCAGGAAGATCCCCTGGAGAAGGGAATGGCAACCCACTCCAGCATTCTTGCCTGGAGAATTCCATGAGCAGAGGAGCCTGACAGACTACAGTCCATGGAGTCGCAAAGAGCTGGACCCAACTGAGCAACTAACATGCACACACAAAATCAAACATTGAAAATGCTCAATAAATAGTATAATCATCGTATCGCAACATTGTACAGTGATCAGCACTGGAGATGATTAGTGTTCCCTGCCCAGTAAGGGGGCTTCCCAGATGGCGTTAGTGATACAGAACCCATCTGCCAGTGCAGGAGATGCAAGATATATGGGTTCAATCCCTGAATCAGGAGGATCCCCTGCCTAGTGATTCCCATGGACAGAGGAGCCTGGTGGGCTATGTTCAATGGATTGCACAGAGTCAGACACGACTTAAGCAACTTAGCATGCATACACAGACCCAGTAAGGAGCTTAAGAGGTCAGTTGAGTAAACGTTTATGATGCACTTGTTTTGTGCTCGGTATAAGAAATGTAATGAAGAATGTAGCGGAAGCCCTGCAGGTGAAGGCTTATAACCCAGTTGAAGAGCGCAGTAGGATATAGAAAAGGAAAAGTTGTGTGTATGTATAGAGTCTAGTTATTTTGCAAGATGCATGTGTTCTATCACTTTCTGGTCATTTTGGAAAGTTTCTGGACAAAAGGTCTTCAGTGTTTTTAGTTTTAGTCCTCGGCATAGTCAGTGTCCCTAATAAAGGCTTATTGAATAATATATTGAATGATTAGCCGAGGAATACCACAGGAAGTATTAAATGTGAATTATTTTATTAAGAGGAATTATTCTTATTTCAGTTCCAAGAAACTATGATCCTACCTTACATCCTTTTGAGGTCCCACGAGAATATATAAGAGCTTTAAATGCTACCAAACTGGAACGGGTATTTGCAAAACCATTCCTTGCCTCCCTGGATGGTCACTGAGATGGAGTCAATTGCTTGGCAAAGAATCCAAAGAGCCTGGCTACTGTCCTTTCTGGGGCATGTGATGGAGAGGCAAGTATCACTAAACACTGACATTTTAAACTGAAAATAGTTATGTTGCAAATATTCTTCCTTTAATTGTGAGTTACTGTGGGTTTTAATTGGTTTGATTTCATTTTTCTATGTCCTGTTTTCTTTTAAATCTCAAGGCTAAATTTTCTTTGAATCAGTAACTTCAGTAGTTTCTTATCTAAACCTAAGAAATTAAAAATGTAGTCGCTTTTGGCTGTTTGACAGTAAGTAATAAGGCATGTTTACAATACAGATATTTAGCTGTGAGTTTTTTTCACAGAGTATGTTATTAACAATTCAGCACTTAATTATTTCCCACTCTGCCAAGAAAAGAAAAGCTTTAAAGCACTTTTACACTAGAATCAACAGAGTACTTAAGAGATTCGGTTTTCTGCTTGTTGATGTTCGTATCCATAGACATTGCATATTTTTTTTTCCAATGTGCCCAACAGACATTCTTCTGTGAAATTTAAAAGCATTTTATTTCATTTATCTATTTATTCTATCTTTGGCTGCACTGGGTCTGTGTTGCTGTGTGTCGGCTTTCTCTGGTTGCCGCGGGTGGGGAAGGGGGCCACTCTTTGTTGCGGTGCTGAGGCTTCTTCTTGCAGTGGCTTCTCTTGTTGCAGAGCATAGGCTGTAGGGTGCGAGGGCTTCTGTGGTTGCTCCGTGCCATGTGGGATCCTCCTTGACTAGGACTGAATCCGTGTCCTTTGCATTGGTAGGCAGAACCCCAACCAGGAAGGTTCAGCATTGCATTATTTTGATCTGGAGGATTTTGTGTTTAGCCATCTGGTAGAGTGATTTATAGCCTTTTCCGTGTTGAACTTATTTTTCTTGGAATGTGGTACTTCTGTGCCTGAACATTTTTTTATTTACACTTCACTGAAATTTCCTAGTATGTTTTATTATAGGTTAAAATTTGGAACTTGACCAAACGAAAATGTATTCGAACGATACAAGCACATGAAGGTTTTGTACGAGGAATATGCACTCGCTTTTGTGGGACATCTTTTTTTACTGTAAGTATAATACAGTTAAGTCATTAACTTTTCAACATGTGTAGAACTAATCTAATTGAATATTTTCTGAGTTCATTTATGTGATCCAAGGCCCTTTCTGATTTTCACAATGCAAAATAACATTAAAACTCAGATAAGTCTTGGTTTTCTTTATGTAATCCCGCCTTTCCCATACTTAAACATTTTTTTATACCTAATTACATATTACATGCGTGCATGCTAAGTCGTTTCAGTCATTTCTGACTGTTTGCGACCCAATGGGCTGTAGCCAGCCAGGTTCCTCTGTCTGTGGAATTCTCCAGGCATCAATAGTGGAGTGGGTTGCCATTCCCTCCTCTAGGAGACCTTCCCGACCCAGGAATTGAACTCACATCTATTAGGTCAGGCGGGCTCTTTACCACTAGTGTCACCTGGGAAGCCCAAATACCTATTACTGAACTGATAGTCTACAGAACAATTAGAAGTGGGATTAAAACAAGATGAGTCATTTGTACTTCCTTTGTCGGTTAGCAATAAGTCACTGAAGGATTTTTGTGTATGATAAAATATACTTAACATAAAGTTTACCATTCTAGCCATTTTTAAGTGTACATTTCAGTGGCATTAAGTACATTCACATCATTGTAAAACCATCACCACTGTCCATCTCCAGGACTTTTTTACCTTCCGAACTGATACGGTGTAACTGTTAAACACTGTAACTCCACATCTCTCACCCTTACCTCCTACCCTTGAGTAATTTACCTGGTAATTACTGTTGTGCTTTCTGTCCCTGTATGTCCCTATGTGTCTGATAATTTCACTTAATATAATGTCCTTAAGGCTTATCCATTTTGTACCATGTATCAGNTTCTCTTACTTGAATCCCATTTACACACACCAACAGAGTTGAATCTGAATATCTACCAACACAAACACTGAAAACAAAGCAGAAGGACATGACCCAGTGTCCTTTCTGATGCTAAAAACCACTCACTTGCCCCTATTACGTTCCCAACTGATGATCTCTGTTCCAGTTCACTGGTGTTTCCTAACAGTTTGAACATTTGGGAATCAGTTCACTTTAACTTTTGCTCTTTGTTATGTTTGCTTACTATTTATTATCTATATGGAAGGCCCTTTCAAATCCTGAACCAAACTTTTTAAATAAAGAGAGCAACATTTAGTCTTTTCTTCATAAAGGACAGAATGAATGGCTGCACTAAAGTCAGTTTGACTTTCTCGCTAGTCAGATTTATGCCATAAAGTATAAATTAAAAAGCAGAGAAAAGAAACATACCGAGACAAAGATACCTCTATAACCACTACAGACTTGCCCTCTCCCTCATCCACAATGTCAAAAAAAGATAATACAAAGCTTCATGCTGGCTTGTTCCACAGTCAAGAAGAGTATGAGCTCAACTGTGTATGCAAAAACTTAGCTGTTTTTCTTTGATTCATCCGATAGCATCACACTGGGTCAGTTTCTTGTTTATGCTATCTTTATTGTTTCTGGTCTTAGAACAATAAACAGCCCTAAGTGGTTTCAATTACAGCAGCAAAACTGTGCAGATGAACTTTGGCTCTGTTTCATGTTGAATAGGGGGTTTTTATGGTTTTATAAATGGTGATGTTTAGGAATCTTGCCAGTGATGTTCTATAAACAGTGAAGAATCACATTTGCCAGCTCCAGGACTTTAAACACCAAAATATTCTTCCCCTGTTATGAATAAAATATTTTTAACCTTATTCCTTGGAGATGAAAGGAATGATCAAATTATCTGTGGATTCAACAATTTTGCATAAACAAGGTATTGGGATGTTTTTGCTGGTCGTATATCCATAAGCTGATAACCTGAAAAAAAATTGTTTGTCTTCTTTAATTGCAGGAAAATATTGGCTAGTTGGCACTCATTTTAAAGAATATAATACACGGTTGTATCAGAAAGGATAAATTAAAGGATACATTTGTGGTAACAAATACTCCTACCCCAATCTCAGGAGCTTCACAGAATAAAAGTTTATATATAACATGTATAGTTGGTCAGAGAGGATGTTTTCTCATGTTTTCACAATCACTCAAGTAGAAGAAATTCTGGAGAATCTTGCACCAAAAATGCTCTAGAACTAGAAACAGAGTCTCTTCATCCACAAGGGGTCCAGGAAATTCAGTCTTCCGTTTGCCTTAGAGCAGTGATTTGTCAGTGTTCTAAGCACTGATTCATTTATAGAACCTGAAGTTTCAATCCCATAGAACGTTCTGGGGAAAAAGTCATCTGCTAGTGAATATATCAGTCAGCTAAGGGCTGTGCATGCGTGTGTGCATGTGTGCATGCTAAGTCGCTTCAGTCGTGTCAGACTGTTTGTGACCCCATGGACTGTAGCCTGTCAGGCTTCTCTGTCCATGGGATTCTCCAGGTAAGAATACTGGAGTGGGCTGCCATGCTCTCCTCTAGAAAGTCTTCCTGATCCAGGGGAGGCCGAAGCCACATCTCTTAAGTCTCCTGCATTGGAAGGCAGGTTCTTTACCACTGGCACCACCTGAGAACCCCCAGCTAAGGGCCACCCTAACAGATTTCCACAGACTGCGTGACATTAACAACAGAAATGTATTTCTCACAAAGCTATAGGTTCTTTATGAAGCTTTCTTGCTCCTGAAGCCTCTCTCCTTGGCCTGCAGATGGCTGCGTTCTCACTGTCCTCGCGTGGCCTCTCCTCTGTGCACACGCATCCCCAGTGTCCCTTTCTCTTCTTGAAAGAACGGCGGTGGATTAGGACTCCACCCCACTGACCTCATTTTAATTTATTCACCTCTTTGGAGGCCCGGTTTCCAAGTACAGTCAAACAGATTAGGGCCCACCCATCTGACCTCATTTGACTTTAATTACCTCTTTAAAGTTTTCATCTGAGATACTAGGAATTGGGATTTCTAAGTATGAATTCAGAAGGGGGGATGTATCTCACCCCATAATAGTGAGCTTAATAGTCCTGTCAGTGGGTCTTAGCAGTTCATATTCACAAACTGAAAATTATATGCAAGCAAAAGTAAGACAGACCCATATTGTAAAGCCTACTTGGGGCATTTAAAGAGACTCAATCCCAAACTCCCAATCTACCCTTTAATAATAAAGTAAGTTTTACTAGCTTAGGAAAAAAATCTTAAAAAAATTGTCTCAAGTATGAGCAAATGTTCTGGCTATAGAAAAATCTTCTTTGATTCAAGTTTCTTTTGGAATTTTAATAGGAATCTTTGAATAGGAAATTTACAACACTGCCTATATTGTTCCAAGTAGCTGTTTCAAGCTTTTGCAGAATATGCTGTCTTAACTGGGCTTCCCACTTGGCTCAGTAGTAAAGAATCTGCCTGCCAATGCAGGAGAGGTGGGTTCAAGTCCCTGGGTGGGGAAGATCCCCTGGAGAAGGAAATGGCAACCCACTCCAGTATTCTTGCCTGCGAAATCCCATGGACAGAGGANTGAAACACGTGTCACCGTAGTGGGAGTTCATACTCAGGGTGACAGTCGAGGAAGTATAGGAAAATCAGGGTACTCTGGAGTGGACTGAGACATTTGGGCGTCTTTTGGAATGGCGACACGACCACCAGAGTTCCTCTCGACTTTCCTGTAGAGAGCACCTCCTCTGGAGATGCGACAGGAATGCCGGGAATCCTTTCCCGACAAAGCAGGGAAAGGAACACTCATCTCGAGTGGAGGAGGGGGAAACAGGGCCTCTCTTAATTTGTGGCAGAACCCTTGGTGTTCCTCTCGAGTGGAGATGGATATGTCGGGTTACTTCTTGAGTCACTGCACGGGTGTGAAGAAGCCCTTCAAGGTGGAAGAGGGAAGGGGTGACTTAAGCCTAGATGCCTCAGTGGACAAGGGCCTCATCTCCCCTGGAGGGGTGAACCTCCTGGTTTTTCTCGAGTTGCTGCAGGTTCCTCTCGAATTACAACAGAGACCTTGCTGACCCGCTCCTGTGNCTCACTAGTCTATGCAAGGCCTTATATACTTTTACCAGACCCCTTCCCACAACATACATCTTAAATTAACAAGATTAGAACTAACAATAGAAATATGTTACCAGACCTACTCCCATAATATAGATTTCAAGATGGTAGGATTAGTCAGAAGATTCTTAAGCGGGAGAAACATCCTGGAGCAAGATGCTTTGTTATATTGACTAAGACAAAGCAATGTAGGAAACAAACGTTTGTCCTTTTCTCCTTCTTGAGGTCCCCCGACCCCTTTCTCCTCCTAAAGGACTCTGACCCCTTCCTCCTCCTTGGGGATCCTGTACTTCTTATCAATCTACATAAGAATTGACTCTCTCAATAATAACCATTCTCCATTCTGACAGGTATAAGGTGATACCTCATTGTGGTTTTGATTCGTATTTCCATGATGAGCAGTAATGTTGGGCATCTTTTCATGTACCTATTTGGCATCTGTGTTTCTTTGAAAAAAATGTTTATTCAGAGCCTCTGCCTATTTTTTGAGTTTTTTTGATGTTGAGTTGTATGAGTTCTTTGTATACTTTGGATATTAATCCATTATTGGATATATTGTTTGCAGATATCTTATATTTTTACTTTNCAGTTTCATCAAAAGAGAGTTTAAATTGACTGGGTTTGGATTCTTCTCTAGTAATTAACTGGTTGATTTGGAATTCTTTTGACTCAGTTTCCTAATCTATAAAATGGTAGTAACATATATTACCTACATCATGGAGTTGTTGGAAGAATAAAACAGTTTTTTAAAGGGCTTAGAACAGTGCTTGGGAAGTGTTCAAATAATAATTTCTTTGGTATTTTTGTTGGGTTTAACACAAATCTACCCTCAGTCTGGGTTTCTTTTTGCATTTTATGTGTATCTGATCTGGCACTGTCTCCCTAGATGTGATTGATTGTTTACACTTGTACCTATAGAGTACAAGTTACTGCCCCAAATGTAAGTAAGCTCTTCTAGGCACATATCTTCCCACCCTCTTTATCCACTTCCTGCTTAGCCCTCTGCTCCCCTTTGTTCTTATTCAGTTGCTAAGTCCAGGCCACCTCTTTGCGGCCCCATGAAGTGAAACATGCCAGGCTTCCCTTTCCTTCACCCTCTCCCGGAGTTTTCTCAAACTCGTGTCCATTAAGTCTATGATGCTCTCCAACCATCTCATCCTCTGCCACCTCTTCTCTTCTTAATCCTCAGTCTTTCCAGCATCATGGTCTTTTCCATTGAGTCAGCTCTTCGCATCAGGTGGCCAAAGTATTGGAGCTTCAGCATCAGTCTCTCCAGTGAATGTTCAAGGTTGAATTCCCTTAGGATTGACTGGTTTGATCTCCTTGCTGTCCAAGGGACTCTCAAGAGTCTTCTCCAGCACCACAGTTTGAAAGCATCAATTCTTTGGTGCTCAGCCTTCTTTATTTCCATCTCTCACATCTGTACATGACTACTGGAAAAGCCATAGCTTTGACTGTATGGACCTTTGTTGGTGAAGTGATGTCTCTGTTTTTTAATATGGTGTCTAGGTTTGTCATAGCTTTTCTTCCAAGGAGCAAGCATCTTAATTTCATAGCTGCAGTCACCATCTGCAGTGATTTTGGAGCCCCCCAAAATAAAGTCTCTCACTGTTTCCACTTTTTCCCTTCTGTTTGTCATTAAGTGACATGATGCTGGATGCCATGATCTTCATTTTTTAAATGTTGGGTTTTAAACCAGCCTTTTCACTCTCCTCTTTCACTTTCCTCAAGAGGTTCTTTAATTCCTCTTCGCTTTCTGCCATAAGGGTGGTGTCATCGCGTATCTGAGGTTATTGATATTTCTCCCAGCAATCTTGGTTCCAGCTTGTGCTTCATTCAGCCCGGCATTTTGCATGATGTACTCTGCATATAAGTTAAACAAGCAGGATGACAATGTACAGCCTTAATGTACTCCTTTCGCTATTTGGAACTAGTCCATTTTTCCATGTCCAGTTCTAACTGTTGCTTCTTGACCTGCATGCAGATTTTGCAGGAGGCAGNTTTTACAGCTTGAAAACCTCTGCCTTAATATTGATAGTTTCTGGAGTTTTGAGTCATACAAAGAAAAACTTTTCCCATGCCAAGATTATAAAAATGCCTTGTCTCTAGTATCTTTATGGATTTTGTTGCATGTTTTACATTTAAAGTTATCTGGAATTATATTTTTATATCAGGTGTCACATTGGTTTCTACTTTTTAAATGACTAACCTGATCTCACAATACCGTTTTATTGTTATTCATTTTTCTTCCTAATTTGAAATGTCATCCTTATTACAACATGCAACTTTTACTGACTTTATGATATAATATTATTTCTACCCTTACTCTTGTTTTGCTCTATTCATCCTATTTTCTTTTAAATTTTATGCATTTTATATGTTTATCACAAATCTTTAACAAGGTGGGACATAAATGAATCAATAAATACAGTACTGGAAGAATGTGGTATATGTTATTTTTTAAACTAAAGATGTTTATAATTTGATGTATGTGTTGGCAAGTTTACTGTTTATAACTGTTCTTCATTATCATCATAAATCTTTCTAGGTTGGTGATGACAAAACTGTGAAGCAATGGAAAATGGATGGACCAAGCTGTGGAGAGGAGGAGGAGCCACTGCATACAATATTAGGAAAGGTACAAAAATAAACTGACCCATGCTTGGGCTGCTAGAATTCTTCTCTTTTACCTACAATTATTTCATAATTTCAGTTTCATAAAAAGGTATCAGAAATCAGACACTTGAGGCTGCAATACTTTACCTGTTTTAAGCAATAGTTAATGCAATCAAAGGGTCTTTGCAGTTAAAGAATTTGAACAGTTCTTTGGTGTTCGTTGCAATAGGGTTCTGTTTCTATTTTTAGTTAGAGGAGGCAGCGAAACATTTCCTATAGCAAGAACATGGGAGGGAATCTATAAGATGAAAGGTCAGAAAAAAATAGTGCTTCAGTTTCTCATTAATAGCATGGATCTTTCTCAAAGCTCAGCATTTACTTGAAAGTATTCTTTAGGAAATTAATAAATTTAATAGTGTGCTTTCTATATAAATCTTATTTACATTTCTTAACAGCATTCTGCAAATCACTTGATATAGTTTAGTTATAACTTAAGTTATAGCTTAATAATTTGGATCATTTGCTCTACCTATTTTTTTAATCCTTATGTTTTGATACTAAGGGAAATTCTAAAATTAGAATTAATCTTTAAATATTTCATCTTTAAAATTTTTTTGTCATTTTAGTATTTAGTATATATTTAGGTTCTGCTCTTCAGGCTTCAAGAAGTTCTAAATTTTTTTTTTTTTAATGAGAGGTTTGGCCCATGATCAGGACTTTGCTGAATTCTAATAGTCGATCTAAATGTTCTTTAAGGATGTGGAGGTGGTATATTAGTATGAAATGGAAATAGTTTGTAGATGGTAAAAAATTAGTAATTCCTGAAAGAAAATTTGTTTCATTCTTGTAAAATGTCTTATCACTAGGAGTTCCAAAGATTTTTGAAATATTTAGTGTTACCCCTTCTCTGTGGTACTGGGGGTTAATTCTTACTGTGCAGAAGTTTGTAGAGACTTGAAAAGAAATAATTCTAAATCTGGAGATGCTGATAAGAATTCTTAAAAGCTTAAAGTATTGGCTAAATAGTTGCCTTTAATTTGCTTTCCAAACATTTTTTTTACTGTCTAGTACAAAGGTATACTTTAATCTGGCCCTGAATAGATGAGTCACATATTTTAAGTAAATAATACCAAATTTATGGGATTTTATTGCTTTTAACAACCTTAGCATCCATGTTTGCTAATTTTGTTTCTCTCTCTAAATTTTGATGCAGTTGTTTGTATCTGTGTTTCTTTCCTGGGAATCAGTATTTCATATGTTAAATGTGGAATTAAGTTTTTTAGAAATTACCTTTTGTGTTTCATTAGTTGACTCCAAGATCCTTCAATACCCAGTGACGATTTAAAAATTACTTCGGTGCTATGTATTCAAACTTAATTAAATACATCCCATGTTAACATTTTTCTTTATTCCCAGAATGTGTGATAAGGAACATCACTTCTTATGGTAGAATTTTCTCCTTTAAGTAAGGGCTTTAAAGAAATTTCTTAGTGAACAGGGATTTTCTTAAGCACATGAGAATGTAGAGAAATATATTTTAAGATATTATTCTGTAGAGTTGAAGTCTAATAAAAAGACTGATCTGTAACAACTTCTCTGCTTTTAAAGACAGTATATACAGGAATTGATCATCACTGGAGAGAAGCTGTTTTTGCCACATGTGGACAGCAAGTAGACATTTGGGATGAACAAAGAACCAATCCTATATGTTCCATGACTTGGGGATTTGACAGTATAAGCAGTGTTAAATTTAACCCAATTGAGGTAATGCTCCTTTTTGAAATATGTTCTGCTTATTGTTTCTATATTATCATATAATTTCAACTATATTCAGGAAAAACTTGAATGTGTTATCCAAGAATTTTCTGAATTTTAGTGGTGCTCTTCCATTTGGTCATTATTCCAGATTATGTCTGAGTTCCACTTCTTTGGTCAGATCTCGACACGTTTGTCCACAGTTTAGCCCCAGACACCACTGTTCAGCACTGTTAGAGATGATATATGCATGTGCTCGTGGGGTAGAACTCAAGCACATACGATCCTAAGAAACTTCCAGTTTTATTTGTACCCTCAGCACTCCTGTTCCACAAAGTGAAAGTCGCTGAGTCGTGTCCAACTCTTGGCGACCCCATGATTATACATGACTATACAGTCCACGGAATTCTCCAGGCCAGAATACTGGAGTAGGTAGCCTTTCTCTTCTCCAGGGGATCTTCCCAACCCAGGTCTCCCTCATTGGAAGCGGATATTTTTTACCAGCTGAGCCACAAGGGAAGCCCCATGTTCTNATATATATATATATATATATATATATATGCATATGTATATATGTTTTCAAATGGGACAGAGGCTCAAAAGGAAGAGGATGTATGTATACCTATGGCTGATTCATGTTGAGGTTTGACAGAAAACAACAAAATTCTGTCAAGTATATCCTTCAATAAAAAATGTTAAAATCCAAAAAACAATTATGGCTGAAATATGCCCGCGAGTCAATTGAATAAAAGTTACTTGTAAAAATTAAAGAAAAAGAAAAGATATATACCTGGTGTTTCTTTTGATTAACAGCTTAGATGTATGGGAAGAATAGCAGGTGGATAATAAGATGTGGTTCAAACCAGAAATACCTTCCATTCTTTAATAGTAAATCCACTGTTAGTCTTTTTAATAAAAGTCACTTGGGATTTTTTAAATGTGACAGGATATGTCAGTTTTGATTTTTACACATACTTCAGTCATGAGTAAGTTTGTGCTTAAATGAATTAATAAGTACTTGTGGAATAATTCTTAGATTACTCAATATCAATATTTTTCTCATAATTTAAACTTATGAATTACATTCTTGTCAAAAATTAAATAGGTATTTCCTTAAAAGTTAATTCTTCTAACTATTCAGTAATTTGTATTGTCCTTCCTTACACTGTTCACTATCAATATTGATTTGGTAATATAAGTCCAAAGATAGGCATTTTGTTATTATTAATATTTTAAGTAATCAAAGCAAACATGATTCTGTCCAATTACTTGTAAATTTAATGCTGAATTCATCCAATGCCAATTTTCCGATTCTTGTTTTTCTAGGAGAAAAATATATGAAAATATAGTCTTTGACTGAATATTTGCTTTGGTTTCCAGAAGTAATATAGGTTGAATTTTAGACTTAAATATACATTTTTAATTCTCTAGTCAATCATTCAAGTCCAAGAGAACCCGATTTGAATTCGTAAATTTTCAACTCTACTAACCAAAATCTCTAGATAGCGAGATAATTTGTACTACTTGACAGTTTCATAGATAGATTTTCCTTTGTTACCCAAATCAAAAGCACTTCCTAAAATAAGTACACAGAATTAGAATCATCCTCTAATTCATCCCAAATCTACTTTTTGTAGCCTTACTTTTCAGACAGAAATTCTTACTGTTAGTGGTTTTCTGTGTGTGACAAGGGCACATCTAATTGGCTTAATGTAGTATGTGTTAACACAGTAGGACCTATGAACATCTTAGCAGAGGGCAGTGCATCTCAGCAGACACCAGAGATCAGGCTTCCAAGGAAGTATTGCAAGACAAAGTCATCTTAATGACTGATACAGACAAATAACCTATATGACTTGATAGCACTAAGCTGTGTTTTGACAAAGGTGATGAGATAGAGAAAAAGGGGGGTGTTAAAACAGGAAAAGGGCATGCTAAAAACAAATGTTACCTTGTTCCAAATTTTACCCTCTCATAGTTATATTACCGTATTCTAGGATGTTTTGGACTGTATTTACAGGCTTTTAAGTTGATTTCTTATGAAAATTAAATTAGAAGCATTCCAGAAAAGAAAAATAATGTGATATAAAAATGAATCCTTAAGGTTTTCCTTCTTCAATAAAATGGATGATTGGGATTGACAGGTGCATGCTACTATATATATATATATATATATATACATATAATAGATAACTAATAAGGGCCTATTGTATAATGCAGGAAGCTTTTCTCAGTATTTTTTAATGGCTTATATGGCTACAGTATCTAAAAAAGAGTGTATATATATATATGAAACATATTTGCTTTGATGTGTACCTGAAACTAACGGAATATTGTAAATCAACTATACCTCCAATAAAAATTAAATAAAATTATAAATGGCAGAATCATGAAAAAAATTTTCTACTTCAATCACAGATCATCTTTGAAATATCTGTTATTTTAGGTTACTCATGCCAAACTGCATAAGGAGAAATAATCATAAGTTACGTGAATGTCCTATTTTTCAAATGGGATCAATTTGGATAACTTTAATGGCTGGATAGATTATCTTGTAATATTTGCTTAATGTTTAGACTCATTGCAATCTCATATTTTAATATGTTGTTTATTATATGTGTGTGCTCACTTGTATCTGACTCTTTGCAACCCTTTGGGCTATAATCCACAAGGATCCTCTGTCTTTGGGATTTTTCAGGCAAGAATATTGGAGTGGGTTGCAATTTTCTTCTCCAGAGGATCTTCCCAACCCAGAGATCAAATATGCATCTCCTGTGTCTCCTGCATTGCAGACAGATTCTTTACCTCTTGAGACATTGGGAATGTGCTCTAAAATAAGTTCAAGAGATGAAAAAGCAAGTAATAAGAATTATTTTAATATTTCTATTATAGGCCAGTAAAATGTTAAATTGTCACTTTTCTGTTATTTTCTGATAATGCTTTTTAAAAGGCATACAAATTGCATGTGTTGATAGACAAATGGGCACTAACTTTATGAATCGCTTCAAACACTGAGAAGAATTCTGCTCACACTTTGATGAGTTATAACTCCCCAGACCATGGCTGTAACATGGTAACTGACTGATCTAATGTAAAAGGTGAGAAAAGTCAATCATAGTAGTTTGGTGTGGAAAACAGGAAAACAATGCACACACAAGCTAAAAAAAAAAAAAAAGTTGATTTGAGCTTATTTCTCTCTACATCAAACACTTGGTGGTCATTGATTATGATATAATTAATTAAAAATTAGCATAAGATGATTATACCTGTAAGATTTTCTTTTCTTTTTTTTAAATTGTGGGCTTCCCTGGTGGCTCGGCAGTCAAGAATCCACCTGCAATGCAGGAGCTGCAAGAGACACAGATTTGATCCTGAGCTCTGGAAACCCCCCTGGAAGAGGAAATGGCAACCTGCTACACTATTTTTTCCTGGCAAAATCCCATGAACAGAGGAGCTGGATGGGTTATAGTCTATGGGGTCCCAAAGAGTTGGACATGACTGAGCAACTGAGCACACATGCAAAAACTCTGGAAAGATTACTATCCCTGAATTTTAACAGTTCCAACTGTATGTCCCTTGCATAAGAATTAATAATCTTTTCCACTGCATACTGTGAGTCACTGGGATACAGTCTGAAAGTAGGGGGTAGATTTAACTTTTCCTCACAACTCCTGTCCCAATTTCCTTGTTGTTCAAAGGCAGAAACTGTTAGAGCCAAAGAACAACAGAATTTTTAAGGGGAGCAAATCTACAGATTAAAAAGTCAGGTCTTAGTCTTGTTTCTAGCAATAATCATGCCAAAATGAAGAAATAAAACTCCTCTTTATTAAAATCTATTTAAAATTGGGCATCACTTGCAAAATACTTCTACTACAATGCTATAGTCTTAATGTATCCTGAAATATTTCTTCCATCTTAATTTTATTATATGTTATAGATAATTGTCAAAAAAGTTGAAGGATATTTCAGTCAGTTCAGTTCAGTTGCTCAGTCATGTCCGACTCTTTTCAACCCCATTAATTGCAGCACGCCAGTCCTCCCTGTCCATCACCATCTCCCGGAGTTCACTCAGACTCACTTCCATCGAGTCCGTGATGCCATCCAGCCATCTCATCCTCTGTCGTCCCCTTCTCCTCCTGCCACCAATCCCTCCCAGCTTCAGAGTCTTTTCCAATGAGTCAACCCTTCTCATGAGGTGGCCAAAGTACTGGAGTTTCAGCTTTAGCATCATTCCTTCCAAAGAAATTCCAGGGTTGATATCCTTCAGAATGGACTGGTTGAATCTCCTTGCAGTCCAAGGGGCTCTCAAGAGTCTTCTCCAACACCACAGTTCAAAAGCATCAATTCTTAGGTGCTCAGCCTTCCTCACAGTCCAACTCTCACATCCATACATGACCACAGGAAAAACCATAGCCTTGACTAGACGGACCTTAGTCGACAAAGTAATGTCTCTGCTTTTGAATATACTATCTAGG
>SJYV01051292.1:0-16710 GCA_006410875.1 Neotragus pygmaeus
CCTTGATCTCAGTCTAATCTTCTCTAAAAAACCTGGACTCTTCCCTTTGTTGTTTATTTTGCACCTACCTATCCACCCCCACTCCCTTATGTTATAAATTCCTTCAGGGCACACAGTCTATTTGATTCATCCTCATCTCCTTAAAATCATCAAGCAAAGTGCTTTGTGAGTAGTAAGTGACCAATTAATCGTGCTTTTAATTGGATTTTCATCAAAATGTACTTTTTTCTCACCACGCCCCCAATCATAATTTGGATTCCTGGGCTTTAAGATAAAAGAGTCCAGATTCTGTGTGGGATGGAAGCATTGCAAGCTGCAGGGGTCTCTCTGGTCCTGTCTTCAGTGCCTTGTTGACATCCCCANCAAAATGTACTTTTTTCTCACCACGCCCCCAATCATAATTTGGATTCCTGGGCTTTAAGATAAAAGAGTCCAGATTCTGTGTGGGATGGAAGCATTGCAAGCTGCAGGGGTCTCTCTGGTCCTGTCTTCAGTGCCTTGTTGACATCCCCAGGATTGTTCTACCCCTGTCATTCACCATGAGATCAAGGGGGCCAATTTGGTCAATGGTGACATCAAAGTTCTGAATATTTGACTTTCAAAAGAGCTCATCAGGGAACTTTCCTGATGGTTCAGTGGTTAAGATTTCACCTTCCAACACAGGCAGTGCAGGTTCGATCCCCAGCTGGAGAGCTAAGAACCCATATGCCTCTCAGCCAAAAGCCAAAACATAAAACAAAAACAATATTGTAACAAATTCAATAAAGACTTTGAAATATGGACCACCTCGAAAATAAAAAATAAAAAAAAAAAGAGCTAATCAGCATACACTTTAGGAGTTCCATGAACAGAGCCTACTGCTATAGCTTAATAAGGTCAAACTGGCCAATTCAGACTCTGCATTAGTTCTGTCATTATTGAATGTCTGCTGCCTAGTGTGTCTATGAAAAAAATTAATACAAAGACTGGCTGAATGGATACAAAAACAAGACCCTTATATATGTTGTCTACAAGAGACCCACCTCAAANATCTCACAAATAAGCACTCGGCCCGAATAACCTTCACTCGCTAACATGTTACACACATGTGCACCTACACACACAGGCTGACAGTCAGGTAGACACCCAGAGGGCAAATCCAAATGTCCGCCCTCTTTGGAATTTTCACGCAAATCTGAGTTTAGGCAAAAGTGAAGACCTCCCTGGGGTCTAAACTCAGGAGGCAGCCTTTGTCCCCTGCTTGGGCCAGCGCTGCTCCTGTATGTCTCAGCCCTTCACAATTGTCTGGGCACTAGAGTTTATTCTTCATACTCCTGGAGTTTAAATAGCTGCTAGACCTTCTCTGATCTAACTCCACCTGCAGTGGAAGCACCTCCCTTTTGGCCCCTATACGCCTCTGTTCTTTTAGGAATAAGCACCCCAAGACAGTGGTAATGAGTGTTCAGGAGCTGGAAAGTAGGAAGAGTTAATATAAATACCAGAAGGAAATGCCTGTTACTCGATGGTTTCTGAGAGCAGGTGGCCAAGGCCCCCGGCCTGCAAGTACAGGTTTTAGGGGAGGCCTTAATTTAAGGCACTGCAATCTATGCTCACCAGAGCCAAGTAAGATGGCGCTCCTCGGAGGCTGCTGAGGACTGGTCCTCGGTACTTATTCCAACCCTGGGTGCTTCCTGACCTCCCTGACTCCAGTCCTTCTGGAGTCAGATCACCTGGCTTCTCTGGTGTGTGCCTGGTCATTTTTAGAGCCTGTCTGCAGCGGCCCACAAGGTCTGCGCTGGGCTTCCTGGATGAGCACACACTGGCTAACACGTTTACCAGGTGGTGAGGTCTGACAGCAGGTTTTGCCACCACTGCAGACAGGCAGAGCCACGCGAAGAAAGCCGCGCATCACGGTCGCCTTTCTCCAGATGTGCCAGTCTGGAGATCACAGAACTGACCGTGTTAACACCTGGCAGCAGCCAGCTTCTGCCTCCCCTCCTCCACAAGGGGGACGCAAGAGCCCACAGCAACAGGCTGGACACCACACGTCCTGCCCGTCTGGGAACCTGGCTCAGAAACTGCCCTCAGCTCCAAATCCTGCCCTTGGAACCCTCTAGTATAACCTCGCTCATCAAACTGCAGTTTGGTGCAGTTTAATTTACAATCATACCTTCTAAGCCACCTCAGTGAGACCTGGGTGGCCCACTGGTTACAATTCTAAGTGCAGCAGTGCCTAAAAGGAAAGAGTCCCCTAGAAGGGAAGGCTGGAGGGCGTAAGGCAGGAGACTACAAAATCAGTAACACACGTTCCGAAAGGGTAGTCTTGGGGAACAAGGGGTGTGAGATAAACAAAACGTCCCAATAATTTAATGGCAGATCTTGAAGAGAGTGTTTACAGCTATTCCGGGACTCCAGCAAAACGCTTTTTCTGGATGCACAGACATTCGTAATACTGCTCACTCTCAGTCCAAGCTCTGGCTTGTACATGTGGTCATGACGCCCTTCTTGCAGCAGAGGCGAGCACGACAGAGTGCCCGGGAGGTACCTGGACAGCACACAGCAAGACCAGAGGCTGAACTCCCCACCATAGAACCCCGTCAAAAAAAAAGTCTATTAGAAAGCCACGTGTTCCATTTATTCCGCTTTATAAAGTCAGCGATGCTGGAGGGTGTCTAGAGGAATCGGTCCTCCAGGAATGCGTGCAAAAGAGGAGGCCGCAGCTCGGGGACGTCCCTTTGCTGAGCTGACGAAGGGGCCAGCCAAAGACCTCCCATCCGTGTCGGACAAACACGCACGTACAGAAAAGGATTAATGCCAGCTTGCGTACTCTCACAAGGCGATTTCTGTATTCGAAAGCTTGAGTTGTCCCTGAAAGGAAAGAAATGGGAGAAAAGAGAGCATTCAATACACAAAGAAGCAACGGGCAAACAGTGTAAGGGACTGTTTTCTATGCCAAAAAACAGTCAATAATGAGAATGTCTGGATTATGTAACTGTTTTGGCATTTCAAATGAACTTGAGAAACTTCCCTTTCTATCCTGCCACTTCTAACCATCTTTCCTGCCATTCCCCACTGCTATGCTAATCATTTAATTCCCAAGCTTAGATCTCCACTGTTCTGTGCCCTTCCCTGTCCACCATGTGGGACATAATACAAGGAAACCCAAGATCCTCTACAACTCAACTCCTGTCAGCTGGCATCCTCTTTCCCTCTCCCCACCTCCCAGAGCAACCCAGATTCCCACATCTGTGCTATGTGCAAACACCAGCCCTCAGCCTAAGGCACGATTCCTCCCACATCTGTTTCTTCTACTAGATAGAGGAGCCCTAGACTGGTGTCTTATTAACCTTTGTATCCTCAGCAACAGTGACAAGATGCTGGACTGATGTTAAATGAAAAAAAAAAAAAAAGAAAGGACAGAAGAAATGTCTTCTTGCCTTGTAAGTTTAGTCAAAAGTACATCAGGGGCTACCCTTTCAGGAGCAGTGAAACTACCCTCAGTGTTGTGTACTGGTTTGCTATGACTTCAAACTCACTTATTTCTGACTTAAATGAAGATGTTGTTTTGAGATAAGAATCAAGTGTCAGTTCAGTTCAGTTGCTCAGTCATGTCCAATTCTTTGCAACCCCATGGACTGCAGCACGCCAGGATTCCCTGTCCATCACCAACTCCCAGATCTTTCTCAAACTCATGTCCATCAACTTGGTGATGCCATCAAACCATCTCATCCTCTGTCATCCCCTTCTCTTCCTGCCTTCAATCTTTCCCAGCATCAGGGTCTTTTCCAATGAGTCAGTTCTTCGCATCAGGTGGCCAAAGTATTGGAGCTTCAACTTCAGCATCGGTCCTTCCAGTGAATATTCAGGATTGACTGGTTGGGTCTCTTTGCAGCCCAAGGGACTCCCAAGAGTCTTCTCCAACACCACAGTTCAAGAGCATCAATTCTGTGCTCAGCTTTCTTTATAGTCCAACTCTCACATCCATATATGACTACTGGAAAAACCATAGCCTTGACTAGACGGACCTTTGTGGACAAAGTAAGGTCTCTGCTTTTTAATACGCTGTCTAGGTTGGTCATAACTTTTCTTCCAAGCAGCAAACATCTTTTAACTTCATGGCTATAGTCTTTATCTGCAGTGATTTTGGAGCCCAAGAAAATAAAGCCTGTCACTGTTTCCATTGTTCCCCATCTCTCTGTCATGACACTGAATGCCATAATCTTCGTTTATTGAATGTTGAGTTTTAAGCCAGCTTTTACACTCTCCTCTTTCACTTTCACCAAGAGGCTCTTTAGTTTTTTGGTTTCTTCCATAAGGGTGGTGTCATCTGCATATATATGAGATTATTGATATTTCTCCTGGCAATCTTTGATTCCAGCTTGTACGTCATCCAGCCCAGCATTTCACAGGATGTACTCTGCATAGAAGCTAAACAAGCAGGGTGACAATATACAGCCTTGACGTACTCCTTTCCCTATTTGGAACCAGTCTGTTGTTCCATGTCTGGTTCTAACGGTTGCTTACAGGTTTCTCAGGAGGCAGGTAAGGTGGCCTGGTATTCCCATCTCTTGAATAATTTTCCATGGTTTGTTGTGATCACAAATCAAAGGCTTTGGTGTAGTCAATAAAGCAGAAGTAGATGTTTTTCTGGAATTCTCTCGCTTTTTCAATGATCCAACAGATGTTGTCAATTTGATCTCTGGTTCCTCTGCTTTCCTAAATCCAGCTTGAATGAATGAAGTGTATCAGGATAGTATGTGTAGTCATTCATAAACACTAGCCGCCGAGTTAGCCGAGTGGCCCCTGCTGGGAGCTCATCAATAAAAGAGATAAAGAAGGAAGCATGGTGAGAGGACATTTAGACTACAAATACTGAGTGTTGTGTGAGGAATATCCGAGTTTCCAGCTGAATAAAGCTGTCTTTTGCTGATCTTGCTCTCTGAAGATCTGGAGCCTCTCGCTCCTGCAGTGACCAAGGCGACTCTTTGGTGGGCAGTGGTGTTAAACCCTGCAGCAGCCTCTGGAGAGAAGGGACATCAGCTCTGCTGTGGTAAAGCTGACTCCTTTAGCAGTGGTGACAAAATGTTTAGTGGACCCGCAAAGATCAGCCTGCCCGTCCACCAGTGCTGGAGTTTTCTAGCAACAACTGACTTTTGAGCTGGCAGCTGGACTTGAGTTCCTGATTGGCAAAGCCCTCTCACCCAGTACCAGTTCATGTAAAGGTACATCTGGAACTAAATCTGGACTTTATTCCTTTCATCTCCCTTTGCCTGGAACAATACTGTGAGTAGTGTATCACCGGTTTGGAGTATGTTATGTTATTTCTTTACTAGCTAAAAAGAGACATCAGCATGCTACTGGCTTACGAAATTACTGTAACTCCCACAGTGGACCTGTGTTAAATAAACTACTGGCAAAGAAAATCTGTCTCTGAGCATATACTGTCACCCTACAGAACAAAATACCAAGGCTCTCAGCGAACCTAAAATTCACTGGATCTAGACAAAAAGATAATGGAAGGTGAATTCACAAAGATAGTAAGAATGCTGTTTAGTCTAGAGCTGGACCATCAACTTACGGATCTTTTTTGAAATCACTTTCCTGGCCCTACCCAGTCACACGGAATTTGGCAATCCTCAGGACAGGTACTAGAAGTGGTCAAACTGTAATTCAGACACAGGAATACCTCTGAACTATTGTGGGTTTGATTCCATATCACAGCAATAAAGCAAGTATCACAAGAAATGAAGTAACACAGACTGTTTGGTTTCTCAGTGCATTTAAAAGTTATGTTGACACTACAACTGCAGTCTATTAAGAGGAAATTAGCAATACGTCTAAAAAAAATACGTAGCTTAATTCAAGCCTTCGAGTGGACAAACTGTATATGTGCTGGGGTGCCTGCTCTGCCCATTTCACAGCCCTGGCTGCAGGATACACTCCAGAGGTCATGCACTTCGCCACACTCAGCCTCAGCCCCTCCCTGGCCAAGGCAGGATGATGAAGGGTACTGGTAGCCCAGCCTGGCCAACAACCTGTGCCTTGGCGCCTCCCTCAGCTTCCTCCCTCAGCTTCTCAACCAGCCTGTGAAAGATCTTACAAGATTCAGGAGCTGAGGCAGTCAGCCACATGAGTTGCATTTAAGAAAAGCCGTGAGGGAATAAAGACAGTAAGCAAAAGCCGAAAAGGCCAGGGGGGGCAAAGGGGATGGAGCAGATGAGCAGAGTGGAGAGGAGAATGGGGTTTTTCGTGACGCTGCCTTCTCTTTGGCCTCCCTGGATGCCTGGGAGACCTAATGGTGCTACAGTAACTCCTTCCCCGTTATGGAATTTGAGTCCATAGGGTTTCCTTTTGAAGAGGGGCCTGTCCTAGCATCCAAGTCCCACAACATTCACAAGCACACTGTGTGTATCAGATACTATGGAATACCCGACACCGAGTCCTTTCCCTCCTTTTCATCCAGTGGTACCAGCCCACCTGCAGTCCCCAGCCTCACCCCTCCGTTGCGCTCATCACCTGGGCTCTCAAGGAGCTCCTCTTCCCCTACTTAACTTGTCCTTTAGGACCCAGACTAAAGGGCACTTTCTTTTGAACATATTCCCTGATCTCTCTCTAGGCTGAGTTGGGACCCCGTCTCCTAAATATCCCCATATCAATGTTTGCACTTGTCCAATTCTGTCAGTTTGTCTCCTGATGACAAATATTTCACTCATCTTTTTTTCTTTTTTTACCGCTTAGGTCCAAGACAGCTCCTAATTCTCTTCCATTTCTCTCTTCTCAGCCCTCAACTTCCCACCATACCATCTGGGATCCTTTCCCTTCAACCTTGGTTGAAAAAGGTGCTAGAGCACAGTTGCTCTAGCACTTCACATTTGGCTAGCTCCAAGCAAAGCATGTAAGTTCCTGGTTTTTTAGTGCTTTTGCTGCTAACCATTACTGGGAAACAGAAAAATAACAACAATAATTATGTCAGAGAAGAAACAATGCTATTGTGACCCCTGGTCCCCAGCTCCCGACTCCCTTCTAAAACAGTGACTAGAAACCCTAACAGACCTTCACCTAACGCTGTTATTTCTTGAGGGTAGAGCTAAGCAATCTCTCTGCTCTCCAGGACAACACTTAAGGCAAGTCATCTGCATCCTATCTTCAGAGGCTGCTCTTCCCAGCTGGATGCTGGATTTGAGCGAAGATACTATCCAGGTGGAAATATCAGTGCCCCTTAGACTCAGGTAGGCAATGAGTATCTGAGGCTATCCATGCTGAGTGGTGCCTAATCAGCTCACCAAGCTTCTGCCCAGGTATGTCCTCATCCTCTGATTAAACAATTCACTGCAGGTAGGAAATTGGGCTAATTCACCCTCACACGTCCAGTATCAGGAAACACGAGCAGAAAACAAACATGTTTAACACATGGATTTCTAAAATCCAGGCAATACAAGGCAGAATAATAGGTGCCAAAGAAGTGGTTCAGATATTAGGTAAGAATGGGCCAAAGCTAACAAAGGGAGAACAGGGGCAAAATAAAATCTGGCACCTGGATTTGAAAACCAAGTTCAACCCAGTACTTCAACTGCAGTACTTAGAAAGAATCTTAACTGTTTTACAGTTTTACTTGGAAAAACTCCAAGTTTCCCTCAGCAACAGTGGGTCACAAACTAACTAAAAGTAGTTCCATTTTACATGTATATCTCACTATTTAAAATTTACAAAGTACCTTTAAGCACTGGTGAATGTGATTTCATCCTTACCACACCCAGTGCAGCAGCAAGACACTAATCACTAATTCCGCGTGGGTTAACCTTAAGAGACTCGGTAAATTCCTGCTGTCAAATAACTGGTAACTAGTGGGTCTGAGACTGGAAGTCTAGGTCTTTGGAAAAGAAGATAGATTTACTGCTAGACTACTAGAAGAGAGCCAAGAACAAAAATCTACCTCCAGATAGAATCGCTGGAGGGAAATGTGCAAAAATATTATGCTCTGCACCTGCAAACTGATGCTGGGACTAGGACTCAAACAATAGATTAGATTTACCCGCTGGGCAAGAAACTGAGATCTGGGAGAGAGTGTTGAAGAGGGGGAAAAGAGGGGATGGATACTCAGGAAGATGAGGAAAATTTCCTAACAGCGCAGCCGCTGGGCTAAAAGCGGCAGCCACATTAAATCACTGCATGCTCGCAACTCTATGACATAGGCTCTGTTAGGTCCCTACTTTGCAAATGAGAAAACAGACTCAGAGGAGACGTGACCTGCCTAAGCCAGAGGGGTGTGTGAAAAAAGCTGGATTCACTGGCAGGGCGGCCAGGCTGCGGAAACACCCACACCGCCGAGGTCTCCGCCAATCCACGCCGCGGTAACCCGCACCCGGGCGGGGCGTCCGAAAACCTCCTTCCGGACACCGGACACCGCACTTCGCCCTGGGTCCGTGCGACCCTGGAGTCCCCGAGACCCCCGCATCCCTCGCCCCTAAGCCCCACATCCTCGCTGGCCCCCCAGCCCGCTGCCCGAGTCACAGAGCGTGGCCTGTGCCTCCGTTTGCGCAGCCCGCACTGCGGGCGGGGGTGGGCGCAGAGAACAGATGGGGGGAAGTGGCGGGCGGCCACGCGCCACTCACGCGTCGAACTTGTTCCTCCTTTCTCTGCTCACAACGTCACCGACTCCCTCCGCCGTGGGTCCGACCACTTCCAGTTGCTCAGAGCAGAGCGGAACGTTGGCGCGTTGGCCGGGTAGGGGGCGGATATTCCGGGACGCCTTGCTCCTGCGCGGAGGCGCTCAGGTTCGGCGGCTGCGCGGCGTGAGATCAGGTGTCTGTTCCTGCCCCGGTCCTTGTTCCTGCCTACCTCCCGCCCGGCTCAGCCAAGTGCGTCCTGTCCGTTTCCCGAGGCTAGCTCCGAGAAGGGCCGCTCCGAGAAGGGCCGCTCCGAGTCGTTGAGGGAGCAAGATCTTGGTAGAAATCCCGACTCCACCCACAGTGGGGCTGCGCAGTCCTGGACTCTCTCCTAACCTCCCTGACGCCGTTTCCTTGGAACTGACCATCCTATGCTGTAGTACCCGTATCTTCACGTTGCCTTGGGGATTGATCGAGATAATCGGTGTCAGGCTGTAGGCAAAGTAGCTCTCAAGAAATGGTAACGATTGTTTATCTTTGCTTACTTGTGCCAGGAGCTACAGAGCGCCTCCATCTTCGGAGGCAATCAGAGAGGGTGAGACACCCCAGGTGGCTGAGCTTGTAAGACGGTTACAGGAACCAGCGGTGCTCCCTCCCTCATCGAATTACCTGCTGCTCCAAATGCACAGCAGTGCGTGCAGCGCGCACACACACGCTCTGGAGTAAATGCAATATACCTGCTGATGAGCGATCCCGAAAGCCGGCAACCCTGGCTATTTCCAGGGTCTCTTCCCCCCACAACAATGTCCCGTTGTCAGGTGTTTATGTGACACTGTAGCATTTTAAATCTTCACCAGCACCTTTGATCCTGTGATGAAGGTAGATAGGAACTGATGTCTGTGCCCATAACAGATGAAGACACAGGTTCAGGAAGCACAAATGTGCTTGTGTCTTGTCACCAGTAGAACTCGGGGCTCAGGCTCCAGCCATACTCTCAAAGCATGGCCTTATCGGCAGCTCCCCCACCCCCTGCCCCAAAGACCAGCTAGCCGCCTTNCACAGGTTCAGGAAGCACAAATGTGCTTGTGTCTTGTCACCAGTAGAACTCGGGGCTCAGGCTCCAGCCATACTCTCAAAGCATGGCCTTATCGGCAGCTCCCCCACCCCCTGCCCCAAAGACCAGCTAGCCGCCTTGTTCCCTAACTGGGGCCAGGGAGGCTGGTCAGGGTCTCCTCTCAGCTTCCCTACTTCCCGCCTTCGCTCTTCCTTGTCTTAACCATCCCTTGAAACTGGTGCAGATTCCCTGGCCTTTGAGAAGAGAAGGAAGAGGTGTCATTTTCCAAGCCATAGAACTTTCTTAGAATGTCTAAGATTGGGTCAGAGTTGGGAATTCTGAACTCCAAACCTTATTTATCCATCATTGTTCTGGCAAGCCCTTCTTACTCTAGGCCCCAATTTGCCCAACCTATACATAGGGGAATAGTGACTCTTGTTTATCCGTGATGCTATGAAGAGCTCTTGACAATGAAAAAAAGAGTAAAACTCATAAAATGTTTGGTGCCTGCAACCCCCAGAAAGCAGGCAGATGCCAGCTGGAGTGGGCTGCCTCCCTTCTTTGGAGAGAGCATTGGCGGCCACTCTTCACGTCTCTCTTGACTCCCCTCCTTCAAGAGGCTGCAGGGAACTTGTAAAAGGGAAGGGAGGCCCAGGCCTGGAGGACTAGGGCCTTGTCTAGCTGGGAACAGAAGAAACAGAGTCCTTAGGGCTTCAGCAGTGATGGGAGTTGACAACACTTTGCTGAAGTCAGGGGAGTCCCAGGATGAGCAAGCCAACGCCTCGTGCATGCTGGTTCCACTAGCACACTCTGCCCACATGCCAGCCCCGACCACTCCCGGGTTCCAGCTCTGTCTCTTTATTTCCCCAGCTTTCCTCACATAGCCCCCTAGGGTGTTTCCCAAAGCATATGCTCTTGACCTCAGCATCAGAATACAGCTGATAAGACTCCACGTGGCTAGCAGCGATCGTTCAGCTCAGTCAGAGGAGGGCAGATAGGAACAGGGGGCCCCCAGGAAATGGCAGGGCAGACACTCGGTTGTAGTGGGCCATGAAGAAGATGGGGTCGCCCACTCCCCGTTTTCTGCAGGCGGCAGGCTGGGGTGGGCACAGGGATGGGGTGGGCAGCCCATGGGACCCAGCCGCAGGGCAGCCAGTCCCTACCCACAGGAGCACCACTCTGCAGAGATGGATGCTCGATGCCTCTCCTGCCCAAACCGGAGTCATTATCAATGAGGAAGATCAGCTCTCCTGGGCCTTTAAAGTACATGCGTTTTATGGTTTACTGTCGCTGTTGGCTTTTCTGGTGGCTCAGATGGTAAAGNGGTCACACTACCATTTAGGAAACATACATTTTAGTGTGTTTTGTGGTTGAACTAGGTCAGTGGTCCTCCTGCAAGCAAGCTGCTCTGTTTCTCCTGGTTTCTGACAGCTTGTGATATTGGCAAAAGTGTTCTGCTATTAACACTGAAGAATGGTATTTTCCTATGAATTAGGAAAATACATTTCCTCTGTTCGATTTAATTTTGTTATATTTCTGGTTTTTAACATCACCTGTTATTTAATATCAGCTGGCATCTGATCTAGCACAAATTATGTGTTATTCCTGCTTTATTCTATCAATTCACGTACTCTTTGAAGAATATGTTTAAAGGTGGATGAGTAGGGCACATGCAATAGAATTCATTATTTTATACCCTCAAGTATATATCTTAATTATTTGTATTTAGTGGAAGTTTAGTTTGTAAAGAACTGTACATAGACACAGAAAGAGGCAATTATAATTTATTGTAGTAGGTAGAATCAATAGATGCTTTCCAACTGAGCTAAGTATGCAGACAAAATACAGTGAGGCATAGTTTGAATTCAAGGCATCACAGCAGTATAGTTTTTAAAACTATTAATAATTCTATGTATTAATACATGTATGGCCCAGGTCATTGACTGTAAAGACTCCAGGAAGCTGAGTCATTCCTGATATGTCCAATGTGGGGATGCCAGGGCATGATTTGGAAGGATCCTTTTCTCAAGTTCTCAAGCTACTGAGAATCCACATGATAATAACATCACTAAAGAGACATGGAAACCACCTGAAATGATGGCAAATGTAGCACAGCAGGATGGACAGAAATGTGGGAGGAGAACCAGAAGTTGGATCAGAAAGGCTGAGAAACTGATAATTATTTCCATCTTTTTTCATCTACTTCTTTCATAATACCTGACATCATTTCTTACTGTCATCTGTTCTGCAAAGAGTCTTCAGAACTTTGTGTTGCTGTTGATTTTGAAGGTTCATGTCTCCTCTGAAAGAGAGAAAGTTATCTCCCTTCTGGACTACCTGTATCTTTTTTGATAGATCAATGATTGTATAAGCCAGAGAATTAGAGGCAGTGCACAGCAGGTGCTAAGCTGCCCATCTACAAAATACTATAAAAGTATTTCCTGTCCTTTGTTTTCTGACTTATGCCAATTCATTCTTTTTTTTTTTTTCCCCTCATAAACAGGTGAAAGCTGCTTTGTTTCCTTTTCCACTGACTCAGTCTCACAATTACTGGTAGGGAATTTACATTTTAAATTTGGTCTGTAAAACAGGGTTCAAAATAACCATTTTCTCTTGCAAACAGAATTGTGTCCATGTGGCTGTGACTCTGACCACCATCAAGGGAATGGTCACATTACATTTCTAGACCTCATATTATTGACTTAGGCTTATTTACATAATAGAGTTTAAAATCATTTAAACATAGGTTTGTTTAATCAATTTCCTCGTCACAAGGCACTGCTTATTTAGAACAAAGCCTTTCTGTTGGAATGCTTTCTGATATTTTCCTAGCCATNTATATGCTCCTAATTATAGGAGTACCTTAATGTATAAAACAAATAATAACAGACACGAAAGGAGAAATCGAAAATAATACAGCAATAGTAGGGAATTTTAATACCTTACAGACATCAGTTGACAGATAAATGCAGAGAGAAGATCAATAAGGTAGCGAAGGTTCCACATGAAATAATACACTATTGGGCTTAATAAATATCTACATGACATTCCATGCAAAAACAGGAGAGTGTAGATTATTTTCAAGTGCAAAAGGGATTTCTCTACTATAGATCCAATGTTAGGCCACAAAACCAGTCTTAAAATGTTTTAGAGGATTGAAATTTTATCAAGTAGCTTTTCAAACCAGAATGGTATGAAACAAGAATTCAATTACAGAACGAGAAACGGGAAAACCACAAATACTTGGAGACTAAACATAAAAGACCAAATCAGTTGGTTACTAAAAGATCAATCAGTTAATGAACAAATGAAAGAGGAAATCAACAAATTCATTGAGACAAACTGAAATCAAAACACAACTTTCCAAAATCTATCAGATGCAGTAAAAGCAATGTAAAAAGGGAAGTTGACAGTAGCCCAGGTCTACTCAAGAAATAAGAAAAATCTCAACTAATGAAACTTACCATGAGAAGAAATTAGACAAATAAGAACAAATATGGCCCAAAGTCAGTAGAAGGAAGGGAACAATAAAGATCAGTGAGGAAATAAATAAAACAGAGGCCAAAATAAAAGAAACTATCAGTGAAAGAAAGAGCTGTTTTCTTACAAGATAAACCAAAATGATAAGCCTTTGGCCCTGCTCATATGAAAAAATAAAGACCAAAATTTGTTGCTCAGTCAATCAGTCATGTTTGACTCTTTCCTAACCCATGGACCCCATCACGCCAGGCTTCCTGTCCTTCACTATCTCCTGAAGTTTGCTCAAACTCATGTCCATTAAGTCGATGGTGCCATCTAACCACCTCATTCTCTGTTGCTCTGTACTCCTCCTGCTCTCATTTCCCTTACATCAAGGTCTTTTCCAATGAGTCAGTCTCTGCATCAGCTGGCCAAAGTTTGAAGCTTCAGTTTCAACATCAGTCCTTCTAATGGGCATTCAGGGGTTATTTCTTTTAGGATTGACTGGTTTGATATCCCTGCTGTCCAAGGGACTCTCAAGAGTCTTCTCCAGCACCAAAATTTTAATGCATCAATTCTTCATTGCTCAGTCTTCTTTATGGTCCAACTCTCACATCTGTACATGACTACTGGAAAAACCATAGCTTTGACTATATGGGCCTTTGTTCACAAAGTGATGTCTCTGCTTTTTAATACACAGTCAGTCATAGCTCTTGTTCCAAGGAACAAACGTCTTCTAATTTCCTGCCTGCAGTCACTGTCTTCAGTGATTTTGGAGCCCAAGAAAATAAAGTTTGTCACTGTTTCCATTTTTTCCCCATATATGTGCCTTGAAGTGATGGGACTGGATGCCATCATCTTTATTTTTTGAATGTTGAGTTTTAAGCCAGCTTTTTCGTTCTCCCTCTTTCACCCTCATCAAGAAGCTCTTTATTTCCTCTTTAATTTCTGCCATTAAGGTGGTGTCATCTGAATATCATAAGTTATTCATATTTCTCCTCACAATCTTGATTCTAGCTTGTGATTCATCCAGCCCAGCATTTTCACATGATATACTCTGCATAGAAGTTAAATAAGCAGGTTGTTAATATACAGTGTTGGTGAACTGCTTTGTCAATTTTGAACCAGTCCATTGCTCCATGTCCAGTTCTAACTGTTGCTTCTTAATCTGAATACAGGTTTCTTAGGAAGCAGGTAAGGTGGTCTTGTATTCACATCTCTTAAGGAATTTTTCACAGTTTGTTGCGATCCACACAAAGTCTTTAGTGTAGTAAATGAAGCGGAAGTAGATGTTATTGAGAGCAATTACAACCAATATCACAGAGATATAAAAATTCATGAGCAAATACTAAAACCAGTTGTATGTCAACAATTAGACAACTGAGAAGAAATAGATACATTTCTAGAAACATGTAATCTTCACAGACCGAATCAGGAAAAAATAGGCAATATGAACAGACCAATCAGTGTTNACAACCAATATCACAGAGATATAAAAATTCATGAGCAAATACTAAAACCAGTTGTATGTCAACAATTAGACAACTGAGAAGAAATAGATACATTTCTAGAAACATGTAATCTTCACAGACCGAATCAGGAAAAAATAGGCAATATGAACAGACCAATCAGTGTTACTGAAATTGAATTAGGGAAAAAAAAACCAACACAAAAAAACCCAACAACTCTAGGCAAAGAAACATCCAGAACTGTGCCTCTTCAGAGAGGAATTCTTTCAAAGGTATAAAGACTAATGCATATCCTTATTAAGCTATTCTAAAAAAATTAAAGCAGTGAAAGTCACTTAGTCATGTCCAACTCTTTGTGATCCCATGAACTGTACAGTCAATGGGATTCTCTAGGCCAGAATACTGGAGAGGGTAGCCTTTCCCTTCTCCAGGGAGAACACTCCCAAATTTATGCTATGATGCCANGTCTGTGGGGTCGCACAGAGTCAGACACGACTGAAGCGACTTAGCAGCAGCAGACATGCAAATGGAATGTCTGAAGGGATAGCTCCCTTATTTAAAAAACAAAACTGTTCTGTCTCTATTCGTGTATTCTACTTGATTCCTTCATTTAATTAATGAGTTAAGCAGCCTTTAAGCATTTATTTCAGATGTTTATGAGAGCCATGATTTTCTCCTTTTTGGAAAATTATCTTTAATAACTTCCAGGAATGACATCACCAAGATGGAAATATAGGTTGTTCCTGACTCCTCTCCCATTGCAAGAAGAGAAATTAACAGCTATTTATGAACAAGATAAGACTGAGAGAATCCTGGAACATGAGAAATAGGCTGAAGGCCCTCTGCACCACAGAGACCAAGACAGTGTTAGAAAGTTAAGAGGAACACTGACTGCGTTGCCGCTCTCACAGAACAGGGCAGCACCACACACAGAGGCCTACCCTGAACCTATTGTTCCTCTAGTGGGAAAAGAGAGCCCAGGGAGACAACCAGCGCCCCCAGCACTGTGGGTTACTTTGTGGGAGTCCCTGCCCTGAGTTTCCGTGGTGGCTCAATTGCTAAAAAGCCTGCCTGTGAATGCAGGAGATGCAACAGATGCAGGTTTAATCCCTGGGTAGGGAAGATCCCCTGGATAAGGGAACAACAACCCACTCCAGTATTCTTGCCTGGAGAAATCCCTGGGTAGAGGAGACTGGTGGGCTATAGCCCACAGAGTCACAAAGGGTCAGACACAACTGAGCGACTACTTTGGCTGTCTTTCATTTTCTTTCTACTCTGGTCTTGCCCCATAGGGATTAAAGGGGTCTACAGAGCTCAACCACTGGGAATCTGACTGTGACAGAAAAGAGAAGTAGGGGCTTGCAACAATCAGCACATGGATCTTGGCAGATTGAGTCTATACCTGTGGTGCTCAAATAGTAATCCCAACCAGTGGGTTTGCTCATGTATAGAACCAACTTGGTGGTAGACTGACCAGAGAGCTCATTAGGATACAGATCTGCCTGCTTCAAATCTTCTAGGAGGAATTTTGCCAAGCGTGGAACCTAGTTTGCCCATACACTGGCATGGAGCTGAGTCATAGCCCCACCCACTCAGGAGACTGTCTCTGGCCGCATCTGGCCAGAAGGACTGGTAAAAGCCTCTGGAAGCTGTGTAACCAGCAGGGCAAAAGGCAAGAAATTAGTACGCAGTGTTGATCAACCTCAGAGCAAAGCTAGTACTAGACGTGGAGGCTTCTGTGGCTATAATCAGGAAGGGAGATTAATTTATAGCCAAGGCTGAGAGTAGCTCTTGGTCCTTCCCAAATGGTAGAGGTATGGGTGGCCCTTCTCCATCTGGCCCAAGGAAGGAAACTGAGATACAACCCTACTGTGGAGAGTGGAGAGTGTGGAGAGTGTCTTCTGGACCCTTCTGATTGGAAGGGCAGGTGAGAACACCTGAAAGTTGCACAAGCCAGTAACACTTAAGCCCAGAGACATGCAGGCAGAATTGATAATGGGCAGACCAAAGCCAGTGTCTCTGTTCCAACAGGGAACTTGGAGGACATGGGCTGGCTTGCAGAGTTTTTGCTTATAAGTCAGTTGATAATATAATGGGAGTTCCCTTGTATGTAGCTTGTGACTTCTCTTACTGCTTTTTTTTT
>SJYV01051293.1:0-17396 GCA_006410875.1 Neotragus pygmaeus
TAAAACATGTTTATTAAGGTCTAACAAACAACTATGATGTTATAGTAAGCTAATAACAGTTACAAAATATTTATCAAGTGATAATGCCAGATGCTCTAAGTTCTTGCTAGGCATATTCTCATCTACTCTCCATTTTTACAGTTGATATGATCACACAGAAAGGAGGGGGGACTTGCACTCATGTGAGTCTTTAATACTTCACTCTGTTGTCTTCTCATGTAGAACAAAGCATAATGTAAAGCGGTATGTGGTTTTATCTCAGCTACATTAAAAAGTTGATGTAAAAGACAGTATAAAATTTTAAAACTATATTGAAAATCAGTTTAAAAAATGTTAACAGCATATAACTGCATGGTAAAGATGAAAGCTTTTCATCTAATTTTCATAAATATTAGTTACAGTTAGCTTTAGCCTATTTGCTTTAGCTATAAACAGAGCACACAAAAGTAGATTCTATAAATTCACATCTCTTGTTTTTACTGCTATCAATTTTTAAAAATTAAACTTTATTTTAAAAGTTTTAGACGTATAGAAAAGCTATTAAAATAGTATAGAGTGCCCATATAGGCTATACTCAGTTTTCTCTATTATTAACATCTTATATTAGTATGCTACATGTCACGATTCATGAACCAATGTTGATAATTATTAAATGAACTCCATATTTTATTCCTATTCCTTCCATTTTTTATGGAATGTCCTTTTTCTGTTCCAGGATCCCAGTTTTCATTAACTTTTGAACAAACTACTTTAACACCTCAAATGACTTTTTAATAATTAACAAAGCTTGGCATCTTTATATCTGATTATGTAAATTCTTTAACAGTTTAAAAATACAGACTTTTATGATGCAAAGTAAACACATTAAGAGTGACAGCAAAGTGAAGAAAATCATTTGTACTGAAGAATTTCAATGGGGGAAAAAAGTTTTCAAGGAAAATTTTTTAATGATAAAATTAAAAGTGATACTGATAATGAGAGCTCTTGATAAAACTGAACTGTACTGGCTTAGAGAGGAACTAATTTTAAGAGATATTTTCCTAAAAAGAATCACAGTTCTAAAGAGGACCAAATAACGTGGCATGATCAATATACTCATATTAATAGTCCATCAAATAAATCTACTCTTTTCTTAACCATTCCTGAAGGCTATCTTCATTTGCTAGTTTTTCCAATATTTATCCTTCACTAAGGAAGTACTTCCTAAGATTTAATACAAATGTTACACCCTGTTCTCTCTTTTCTCTAATACTTAACCATATGCTTGAAAATTTCATTTAGAAACCACATGGCATATTCTGTGTAATAAAGATTTTTTAAATGGCTGGTTCCAAAGCCTGAGCTTTTCTATGAAATGAAACGAGGGCTGTGGCTCAGAAGAAACATATCCTTCTCAGAGAAAAAGATTCTGGGAACAAGTATACCTGGTTTTCTTGCTTAGCTTTAGCAAATTGTTCTTGGAGATTGTCATTCTCATGAGCCAAGATGTCCCTCTCCCTGGCTATTTGAGCCAGCTCATCATTTGTCTCATCCAACTGCCGGCGCATTCTGGAAATGTCTTGTTCACACATAATGAGGGCCTCAGTAGACTGTCTATTCCACAAATCAGGCAGTACATGAGAAAAGACATTTTACCGAAACAGAATAACAAATTTTCATGAGACAGAAGATAGCGTGAAAACATTTAAAGAGTTTTAAACACATTTAAATTTCCAGGAATAAATACTGCAAAGATAGTGCATTGAAGCTTCTCTGTGTTGCCAACACTACACTATGAAAAAGATGCCAAATAAATATACACAGTAGTCAAGGATTTGTTACAGATTCAAAACTTCTGATGCTCACGTATAAGAAAGTCATTACCCTACCTCTAGATGCTAGATGCTCCTCTTCCTCTGCCCTTGTAAAAATGAGTAGTTCTCAGGGCTTAACCCTTAGCCTCCTGATTCTTCTCATGCCAGCCCTTCTTTCTCTCTGACAGCTCCTATTCATATCCAAGGCTCCCAACCCTATCCACACTCAGACAGCTCTGATGATCACCCCTGCCTCAGCCTCTTCCTTACACTCTAGACTCTTTATATTTGACTGCTTACTAGACATACCTACAAGAAGGTCTTGGAAACTCTTCAAAGAAAAATCTTTTTCCATGTAGGTTCATTATATCTAGTATTCATCACTAGCATTTGGCATTTTCCTAGATTCTTTCCCTCACAAACTCCATACCCCTGTCCCTCAACCTCCCAAGCCCACTCTCTCATCACCCATTCAGCCTGTGCAATCTCTCTGACAAAAAAAACCCTCACCAGCCTTTAGTGATTTCTCACTGCCCACAGGCTCATCTGTCCGTGTCACAGGCCTCTGTCTGCCTGCCTAGCCTCTCCTTCGTTTCTCCCCTTATGCTTTGGGTTCCAACGTATTCACCTACTTGTCATTCCAGAGACTTTTGAACCCCCACTTGTGGTTTTCTGTGGCTCTTTGCTGTTCTTTCTATCTTGAATGCTCTTCTCTTTCCTAGCTTTGGCAAACACCAGATCTTCCCTTTACTTTCTCAAACAGACTCAGGCCTCCTTTCAACATTAGAGAGCTAGCATCTTATACATAGCACTGAGCCCCTTGTTTCTATCTTTGTATCTAACATAGTACTTTGCCCCCAAAAAGTGGTCAAATCTTTCTTGAGTAAGTGATTTACCTTGATGCCTGTTCCATGTCAGCAATGATATTCTTCATGCCTGAAATGGTCTTTTCCTTGAAAAATAATATAAGTATTAAATACAAAATTATCCTAAACTGTTATTTCTGTTAAAAGTGAATATATTAGAAGAATTTCCCATCTCCTTTTTTGATTTACAGTTGTTTTTAAACACTTGTGTTCTACTCTTCTTTGCTACCTTTTAAAATTAATGCTTAATATATCAATGTGAGTATATGTACTGGAAAAAACAATTGATTTTTCTCCTCAAAACAAAGACTATACTTAGGTATATTGATATGAGATCATCACATCAAATACCATTAAAAGATATTTTGTGCAGTGACCCAGCAACAGAACCCCTTAAGCACCCAATGATTTGGCACTGGGTTCTCTACTGGAAATAGGACTGATTTACTTCCTTACTTCTTCAAGTTATAAAACCCAGGAAAGTGAATCATGTAAAATTAAATTTAGTTATTAAGAATAATGACCTTGACAAAGTACACCATATATATCAGTCATCAACATCACCTTGAAAAAGCGGTTACAGTGGAATTACTTATAGAAGTATACTATTAATTTTAGGTGTAAGCTAGTAAGCAGGCCTAAAGCAAAAGTGTAAGAAATAAATTATTTCTATTTTTCTTTTTTAAGGGTGTGGAGAGTAGAATTAGTGGAATCAATCAAGACTGAGATGAGGGGGAATATCTTAATGCCATCAATACCATTTCCAGATGTCCTCCTTTAAAACTAGCTTATCCTGAACTAGTAACAGATACTATACATAGATATTTAGCACTAATGTAAGTCCTTAAAAAGTAGAAAAATTATTCTTCCACTAAATAACCCAATTTCATTTTGCCTTTTAAATTTGCAAATCCTAGTAACCAAGTAACAAGACGAAAATTAAACCTTTATTTCCCAACCAGTGCTGCTCCTATCAGAGACATCTCTGTATGTGTGTGTGTGTGTGTGTGTGTGTCCTTTACTCATGTGTTCCTCCGTACTGGTTGCACAGATTCCATATCTGGCCATAATGGATACTGAAGTATGGTTAAAATATCCATTAGCAAAACTGTTAAACCCCTTAAAGAATCACAGTCAATGGAAGAAAAACTCAAAGAGAAAATACTGCTGACTACGGAATATTTATAAATGCTTTGGAAATACAACTTAACACACTTCTAAATAAATTCTGAAAAGCTAACTGAATTTCTAGTATTTCTGACAGCTATTACTTGGTTAATATTTAAACATGGCTTATAAGCCTAAAAAGATCTCTCTTTTATCAACAGAAATTCCTTGAAAGATTCTCTAAAAATACTACAAAAGTATTTGGGGCAAACAAAATTACTGTATAAAATCCAATAACATATCCTCCTAGACTATTTTTCTCTTAATGTGACCCTAATAGTACCATTTCTTAAAATTTATATCATTATCAACTTGATAATCCTTGTACAATCTCAATATATTTGTCCAATCAGAGACAAAGATTCAAGTTAATTGTTAAAAATTCAACCTGGACAGGGCGATCATAAATCTACTCAGAAAAAAGAAACAAACTAAAATTTTTTACAAATAATTCTGACTTTTATGATTCAAAAATCTGTGAGCTTGCTATTGAATTTTCTAACTTTAATTGGTATCAAGTAGTAAAACAACTTTTAAAAAACTGTGATTACCAGACAAAATTCACTTTATTCACTATAATATAGACTTTTTCATAGTAATTACTTTTCCAATGTAATCTCCAGATTAAACTAATAAAACTACTATTTTTCACTGAAAGGTATTATAAATTCAGCTCTGAAATATCACTGTATAGAACATTTCCTCTTTTGAATGTGTAACTCTGTTTTCCCTTCATGGGATGGATGTGTTTACATTCATAATCCTATATAACACTCAATTTTGAAATGGACTTGCAACTCAATATTCTTTGTGAAGGAGAAGATAATATTGGTACAGTTAGCAGAGTAGAAGACGTGAAATTAATCAATCAAACTTTTCCAGTTAAGCCAAAATTCACTACCTCGTGTACTTTGATAACTTCAATTATGCTTATGATATCCAAATCTGTTAACTTCAATTTTCTCTGCACGCCTTAAAATCCAAGATTCAACTCATGTCACAAAGGCATGTTGATAACCTTCCTCACTAAGCTTGCTCTGTGTCCTGTGTTTCCTACTTCACACACAGGAACTAGTCATTTGGCTCCTAAGTCAGAAAGCACATCCTGTCAGTCTTGCTTCCTAAACAGAGCTGTTTCTTTCACGGACACTGTCACTTCCTAATGCAGTTCTTATCACTTTACTCCTGATTAGTGTCCTGTCACTACTCTCATTTCCCTACAACCTACTTTTTACATGGATTAACAAGGGACAGGATAATGCTTTAAAGATCTAATTGTAACATTTCATTTACATGATTTCAATGATCCTCTACATCCATGATGATGGTATCTAAACTCAACATTTCATGTATTTTTGATTTGTTGCTTATCTACCCCATCTTATCTTTTACCCCCCTTTATGCCCCCATACTTTCCTCCTTGCACTCTATACTCTAGACCTACTAAACTATCAAGAAATCTCACCACATTCTCTGATGAAAGCCACTGGGCTTCCATATAAGTTGTTCTACTTGTTTGGATCACCTTTTCTCTAAACAGTGCTCTACCTGTCTGGATCACTCCTTTCTCTAAATCTTTTCCTGGCTAATTTCTAGTCATCTTTCAGGGCAGTATAAGCACCATCACTGTATGGAAGGCTTCTTAGATCTTCTTCCTCCCCTAATCCAACCCCTGGCCTGAATCAGATGTTTCTGCCAAACTTCACTCATACATTATGCATGTGCCGTTATGGTGCTTGGCATATTCCATCATAACAGCATCTTTCTTTATCTTGCTTTGAATTTTACCATAGGCCTTTGGAAGGTATACCCACTCAGCCCCAGTCTCCAACATAACACCTGGTACATGTCCATAAATGTTTGTTGAATGGATGGATGGGTGGACCAGTGAATGGACTAGTTCCCTTAGAGGGAAAGACCCTCTAAGTTAGTTAGTGCCCTTAGGGGAAAGACCCTAAGCCAGCGATGCTGCCTTTGCTTAAGATATTTGTAGAAAACAGCCTAGGAATTGCCTTCAGAATCAGTTTATGAGCTAGAAAGGGGCTCAATATTTCAATGACAAATAAAACACCTTTATTTGTCATTGTTTCAACAACAAAACTGTGGGATGAAGTTTATCACCCAACTTTTTCACCAGTTCCATATGATCTACTCTCAAAGGCTGAAGATGATGGAGAAACACGCTCCTAATTTTGATTATAAACTTCATTATATTTATGAAATATATTGCCTCCCAAGGTGGCTACTTGAAAATATAAGTTCTGGTGTACTTTTAAAAAGAAATCAGTTTCACTGCTTTTTTAAAATTATGCTTTACATTTTGAGATGTTTAGTTATTGTTAGTAAAAGTTGATCAGAAATTGATGAGAGAAAAATTTATTTTAAAATATTAGCTAGTGAATTTGAACATAGATATCCTAAGACTATCTTGAAATATTTCAAAATCAGATTTAAAGTTTCACCTCTCTAAGGAAAAAAAATTGGGAAAATCCTATTATTTTATTCAGATTCAAGTTCAAACATTTCTTTTAAATCACAGTTCTCAGAACATACTTTCATTGCCAAACTCTCTCCAAGGGATGCAATATTCTCAGATTTTTTATCCAAACATGCTTGCAGGCATTCCTTTTCTTTAGCCAAATCATTGAGGGTTGCACCAAGAATGCTGATTTCTTCTCGCTGGGCAATATTTTGTCTTGTAAAATTATCTAAATGTGTAATCATAAAGGCATTGTTTTAAACAAGATAAAGTTTTTTCCAGTTCAAGCAGAGTGAAGTACTTTTCAAAGTAAATTCTCCTATATTACATTCAATGACTAAAGATAAAATACTCTATCCCAAATTTTAAAATGGCTTTTGTTGTGATTAAAAATGAAGATTAATCATTCTAAATGACTTGTAAATGAAAAAGCACAATTAACACATTTGAATTAGAACAGCAAAGGAAAGTTCTATATAACAAGTTCTCAAAGTAGAATGTGTGGTGGGGGAGGGGAAGGTGTATGGAAGAAGTACATGGAATGTTGATTTTTTTCCTCTCCTAATTTCACCTTCCTTTAGCTTCGAATCACTGTTGCATATAAATTGGTAACTACCAGATCTTAAAAATACATTCAATTAAGTCATCATCAGAGTCAAATATCTTCTAATATTCTGATTTTTTCTACAGCACTGTTATAAACATTCCTAGAAAAAAAATCATCCCAGGAAGTCTGATTTACTTTGTAAGTATGCTGGAATGCCAGTGTCAGTGTTGAAGTCCTGTATAATTGGTAGAGAAAAGTGGTTTTCAAATGGTGGTTTCTCAACCAGAACCATCAGCATCACCTGGGAACTTGTGAGAAATACAAATCCTTAGGTCCCATGCTAGAAGTACTGAATTAGAAATTCTGAGTGGGCAGGGCAATTTATGTTTCAACAAGCACCCTGGGAAAGATACAAAAGCCCTGGCATATCCTGCTCCGAGGAGCCTGGCTCCAGTGAGCTTAGCTCTCCTGAAGTTTGAGGAGCACAGGTCTAGACCATCTCTACCCAAAGACACTCAGTGTGACTACACCTCTAGGTAAATGACTGCCAGGGCCACCCAGTGCTGCACTGAGAGTAGAATTCCATACCACAGAGGGTAATGCATGCAAAAGGGATGAATCCTGTTTCTTTTCCAGGCAAACCACTTGTTTGGGGTGTTCTGATATCTGAGTTCATTCCCATTGGCAGAAAACACACTCTAAGCCAGTTCTAGAATCTCCTAGCTTAAAAAAAAAGTCACCCCACATCCCATTTGTGCTACCACATCATTTTTCTGCTACTCTTAATAGCCAAACTTCTGATTGACTTCTGTTCTCTCCTGTCTCCACCATCTCATTTCCCAATCATTCCTCAGACTACTCCATCTTTCACATCTAACACTATAATTCAAACTTTTGGGGGACCCATGTTTCCAAAACCTCCAATGTGTCCATCCAATCAATATTTTCTCATTCTCATCTTATTTTGCTTCTTGAAAGTATCTGACAATTGATCATATTTTCCTTTCTGAAACATATTGCTCTCTTGCCTCCCCAGATGACACTCACTTCTGGGTTTTCTTCCTCCTTCTGTGGCTCTTACTAAGTCCTGGATCCTCTTCTCATTCTCTACATTTTCTCTAGGTGATTTCACGGTTTTAAAATATCATTTACATGCTGATGTGTCCTAAATGTATATCTTTAGCTTAGATTTCTCTTCTGAGATACTAACTTATCTATTTACCTACTTACCCTACACTTTTACTTGAACTTAAAATCCAAAAATGAGTTCTTCAATATTCTCCTTTTATATTTTCTTTTAACACTTTCTACCTCAGTAAAAAGCACCCTACCCCACCTAATTGCTTATGTCAGATATTTTTGAACTGCATAATAGCAAACCTTAAAAAAATCTTATTCAGTTTTAAAATGAGCACTTTTATTGTCCTGACCAAAATTTTAATTTAAAGTTATAAGAAGATTAAGTTATGACCATATTTCCATAAAGAACACTGGTAAGAAACAGTAATAAGAGACTTCATAAAAATATTTTTTTCTATAAACTCAAATGAACTATAGATATATCCAAATCTATGTATACTTTCTACCAAAAATAGTATACATGTAATACATTTCATTACAACAGCTTGGGCATGACATAATATAAAAGCTTATAAATTTAAAATTGATCATCATAAATTTACAAAGTACTGTTGCTTTGTTTAGCTATTCCTTCATTGAAAAATATGAAGCCATGTCTTAAGTATTTATGGATCTAAGTTTAAGTAAAATATTTTACTATCAAAGAAAAATACATTTTCTCATGATTTTTGACTAAAAACTTTTAACTTAAGGGTCTATTTCTAAATTTCTCTATGTTATAACTGAAGAGAAGAAAAATTTTTTTCCAGACTTAAAAAACAAAAAGGAACATCAGGAAAAACTCACCAATTTTTTCATCCAAGCACATAATTTTCTCCTGAGTAAGCTGTAGTTCATATTTTTTCTTAGCAAGGTGTCGCTGAGTATCAGAAAGATCTTTCTCTGTGTTTTCATATAAAAGTCTGTAAACATTTTAATAATAAAACTAATTCTGAAATTTTACATTGTATCAACTTTTTAGTGTGTTTAAATCTAAGAACTTTTAAGGAAATTAATGCACATTTTTTGTTCTTAGTATTTTCATTATAAAAAGAAACTATAGGAGGTTTGAAATATAAAGGGTAAAAGGGAATACTCAATCTACCACTGTAACATAAACAACTTTAGCATCCATTAGTATTTTTTTGCTTTGCATAAAGTTACCATAATCTAAATTCAAACTTGAGTTCAGATGTTTTTCACCTATACCCAATCTTGAACATTTTTCAGTCTTATAATTTAGCCCTTCAAATTATCATTTTCTGCTGAAAAACTTTGTATGAGCAATAGCCATTTGCTTTCAAGTAAATATAACCATTTACTTAAGTACTCCCCTAATATTAGACATTTCAGGTTTTCATTAGTATAAATAAATCTATAATGAACAATATTTCACTGAGTCCACAAACACTAAGTATGTAGCAGGCACTACGGTGAACTAGATGGGCAAGGACCCTGCTCTCATGCAATTCATAGTTAATAAACAAGTAAGTAGACAGACTATAATCTCTGGAAATATGGAAGCTAGATAATCTCAAAGTCCTCTCACCACAAAATACACATACTAAACAAGATGTAAGAAGCATCCTTTAAAATGTATAACAAAACTCAGAACAATCTGTAAGAGAAGTCCCTTGGTGCCAAATCAGAGTAGTAAGTCTATGAACTTACGTTATATCAGCTATGGTTGGGGTTTACCTGTCTCAGAGTCTTGTCTTTTAACTCAGAAACAGAAGATGAGGCCACAGAAATGTCTGCCACACAAGTTTTAGAAATAAGATCCCCCACATAAAGCCACTAAGAGCTACACTATTAGTGGAGAGGCCAGACTAGAGGAAATCAGCTTGCCAAACATTGCTAAAGCAGGGTAACAAAAATAACAAAACATCTTCGTTGGGAAATCTCAATCTCAAGATAAGAAATCAAAATAAAATTTGGTTCCAGGATGGTAATATAATCTAGAAAACGTGGTGGAAATACACACAAAAGTTTTCTGGAGGGACATGACTTCAACTTAGGCACAAACCAAACCCCAGACAAGGGTCTGTTGAAAATAAGCTCACAAACCAACACAATATTGTAATTATCTTTCAATTAAAAATAAANCATTTGCTTTCAAGTAAATATAACCATTTACTTAAGTACTCCCCTAATATTAGACATTTGGGTTCATTTCAGGTTTTCATTAGTATAAATAAATCTATAATGAACAATATTTCACTGAGTCCACAAACACTTACTAAGTATGTAGCAGGCACTATGGTGAACTAGATGGGCAGGGACCCTGCTCTCATGCAATTCACAGTCAATAAACAAATAAGTAGACAGACTATAATTTCTGGAAATATGGAAGCTAGATAATCTCAAAGTCCTCTCACCACAAAACAAACATACTAAACAAGATGTAAGAAGCATCCTTTAAAATGTATAGCAAAACTCAGAACGATCTGTAAGAGAAGTCCCTTGGTGCCAAATCAGAGTAGTAAGTCTATGAACTGACATTATATCAGCTATGGTTGGGGTTTACCTGTCTCAGTAGCCTAGAGTCTTGTCTTTTAAGTCAGAAACAGAAGATGAGGCCACAGAAATGTCTGCCACACAAGTTTTAGAAATAAGATCCCCCACATAAANCAGGAAAAACTCACCAATTTTTTCATCCAAGCACATAATTTTCTCCTGAGTAAGCTGTAGCTCATATTTTTTCTTAGCAAGGTGTTGCTGAGTATCAGAAAGATCTTTCTCTGTGTTTTCATATAAAAGTCTATAAACATTTTAATAATAAAACTAATTCTGAAATTTTACATTTTATCAACTTTTTAGTGTATTTAAATCTAAGAACTTTAAAGGAAACTAATGCACATTTTTTTGTTCTTAGTATTTTCATTATAAAAACAAACTATAGGAGGTTTGAAATATAAAGGGTAAAAGGGGATACTCAATCTACCACTGTAACATAAACAACTTTAGCATTCATTAGTATTTTTTTGCTTTGCATAAAGTTACCATAATCTAAATTCAAACTTGAGTTCAGATGTTTTTCACCTACACTCAATCTTTAACATTTTTCAGTCTTATAATTTAGCCCTTCAAATTATCATTTTCTACTGAAAAACTTTATATGAGCAATAGCCATTTGCTTTCAAGTAAATATAACCATTTACTTAAGTACTCCCCTAATATTAGACATTTGGGTTCATTTGAGGTTTTCATTAGTATAAATAAATCTATAATGAACAATATTTCACTGAGTCCACAAACATTTACCAAGTATGTAGCAGGCACTATGGTGAACTAGATGGGCAGGGACCCTGCTCTCATGCAATTCATAGTCAATAAACAAATAAGTAGANGAGGTTTTCATTAGTATAAATAAATCTATAATGAACAATATTTCACTGAGTCCACAAACATTTACCAAGTATGTAGCAGGCACTATGGTGAACTAGATGGGCAGGGACCCTGCTCTCATGCAATTCATAGTCAATAAACAAATAAGTAGACAAACTATAATTTCTGGAAATATGGAAGCTAGATAATCTCAAAGTCCTCTCACCACAAAACACACATACTAAACAAGATGTAAGAAATATCCTTTAAAATGTATAGCAAAACTCAGAACAATCTCTAAGAGAAGTCCCTTGGTGCCAAATCAGAGTAGTAAGTCTATGAACTGACGTTATATCAGCTATGGTTGGGGTTTACCTGTCTCAGTAGCCTAGAATCTTGTCTTTTAACTCAGAAACAGAAGATGAGGCCACAGAAATGTCTGCCACACAAGTTTTAGAAATAAGATCCCCCACATAAAGNGGCAATCTGTTTAAAAAACAAAAACAAAACAAAGGTGCTCTTAATGTTGCTATCTTGCATTTCACAGATCCTCATAGAGATAAAATTCTTTCAAACCTTTAGCCTCTCCCTCAGACTATCTCGTTCTGTAGTCATTCTTCGCAAGTCAGTGAAAGCCACATCTCTCTCAGTCTCCACCCACTGGAGGATAGCATGTGCTGTTGTTGATTTAGGAGACTTACAGCTTTTCATCATTTCTCGTCGAAGTCAGGCAATTTCTTCCTGTGCCTGTTATTTAAATACAGACACAGACTTCTGTTTAACAACAGGACAGCTATCTTCTATCCAGCCAGATAAAATGCAAGCCTATATTAATTAATGTGCATGCAGCAGGATAATGATATGATTCATTAATGAACTTACACAAATAAATGCAAATGATGCCCCAAATGTAAATGAATATCTACAAACAGAAGTTTGGTTTATCCTATCTGCCAAAAATTAAAACAAATTAATTTGGAGGCAATTAATGCAAGAGAGAGTGTTTTACTAAAAGGTACCTACAATATATATCACCCATTTGATAAATTTGAAATCAGTACAATTTAAGCAGAACACTAGTTTAATAAATATTATCATAGTGTTCCAGTATTTCTCTACAAAAATGTATGTGCCACTTCTATGTCTTGCCTACTTTCACCCCAGAGAAAGGCCCACTGATCCTTACTGATAACCCAACCTATGCTTTACACACTTGTTCAACAACTATCCTTGGATTCCAAGTCTATTCCATATCTGCAGGTGATTTCATACCCTGCTTTGCTACTCGTCCCTTATCTTCCTTTCTCTTGATTTTGCTATCTATTCAGCTAGTATCTAAGTCTCAGAAGAAGATATATAACTTACCAATTTCCATAGGTAAGCCTTGACCGGACTCCTGGACCTCATTTCCTGAAGTGTCTAAGATACCCCTAATTCAATTTTAATTACTTGTCTCACTTTAAATACCACCCTCTCCACTGGCTGTTTCTTTACTTCACCCATGCACATGGCTCCCATATCTTGAAAAACCGTCACTTAATCCTACTGTCCCATTTATCATCATTTGTCTCTTTTTCCTTTGACAGTTTTTTTTTTAAGTGTCATGGTTTGTACACCTTGCCTGTTCCTTATCACCCACTCTCTTACTCCAGTCTAACCTGGCTCCCACATCCACCACTGTATGGAATTTCAAGTACTTGTGTCTCTATAAATCAATTATACTGTAACACAGCCAAATCCTAAAGGAAATCAACCCTGAATATTCATTGGAAGGATTGATGCTGCAGCTGAAGTTCCAATATTTTGGCCCCCTGATGCAAAGAGCCTACTCACCGGGAAAGTCCCTGATGCTGGGAAAGATTGAAGGCAGGAGGAGAAGGGGACAACAGAAGATGAGATGGTTGAACGGCATCACTGATTCAATGGACATGAGTTTGAACAGACTCAGCGAGATAGTGAAGTACAGGGGAGCCTGGCGTGTTGCAGTCCGTGGGGTCGCAAAAAGTTGGACACAACTGAGCAACTGAATAACAGGAACAAACTTGTTCTCTTGTCCATTATCTATTGGGGCTGTTGCACTACAACAACGGAGCTGAATAGCTGTGTCAGAGGTCACGTAGCCTGCAAGCCCAAGCTGCTTTTTACGCAGGCCTTCACAGAAAAAGTTTGAAAACTTCTGTTCTAGTCCAATCCACCTCTCAAGCCTTGGCTCCCACCTCACTCCACAGACATATACCTTTTGTTCTAGTCATAAATGGGTTCATTCACATACTGTTTTTCCTGCCTTTACCCTTTGTTTCAGGTCATTCCTTTAGTTTGAATTTTCCTTCTTACCCCTTTCAAGATAAGAGAAACCCCATCTTTCCTTCAGGACTTAAACTCCATACAGTCCAGCAAAGATCTTAATTGCCATAACTAAAAAATCCCCATCTCTTCTATTTCTTATAATATCTTCTAGACTACTTACACAAAAATAACAAAAAATAGATACAACACAATACATTTCTCTTCCTACCTAGAATGTAAACATAGGAAACAGTGTCTTATTTTTTCTATCTTTTAGAGTAACAAGCCCAGAACCTTACACTTAGTAGCTCCAATTCTTAATAAAATTTGGTATTTTTGAAAAAATTATGTTGGTGATACATGAGGTTTAATTGAGTAAAGAAGCTATTTGTTTAATAAGGGTTGTACAATCGTAAGCTAAAAACACAGATAAACAACAAATTGATTTTACTCTCTGAAATTAAACAAATTTTATGGCAATTCCTAAAGTGATTGACAGTNGGTTTAATTGAGTAAAGAAGCTATTTGTTTAATAAGGGTTGTACAATCATAAGCTAAAAATACAGATAAACAACAAATTGATTTTACTCTCTGAAATTAAACAAATTTTATGGCAATTCCTAAAGTGATTGACAGTACACCACAAGCTATGTGTTAATATTTTTTAACCTCCAAATCCAAATCTTTTCACCATGAACTCACTGTATCCGGTTACTTTTCTCATTTCTTATTCCAAAAATCAGGCTATTTCTATGCATGTATATCATCTTTCTAGGATATGAGGACAACACGTGTGTATACATATACAAATACTTCATATTTCATTAAGAACATCATAAGAACAAAGGTAATTCTCAAATGTTAATTTGATTAATATACTTAAGTATTCTCACAGAATTTAAAGAATTTACCCATCTCTGGGAATTAAATGCTGGCTTCCCAGGTGGACTGAATGGTAAAGAACCCACCTGCCAATGCAGGAGACATAAGAGACATGGGTTCGATCCCTGGGTCAGGAAGATCCCCTGGAGGAGGGAACAGCAACCCACTCCAGTATCCTTGCTTGGAGAATCCCATGGACAGAGGAGACTAGCGGGCTACTGTCCGTANTGCCAATGCAGGAGACATAAGAGACATGGGTTCGATCCCTGGGTCAGGAAGATCCCCTGGAGGAGGGAACAGCAACCCACTCCAGTATCCTTGCTTGGAGAATCCCATGGACAGAGGAGACTAGCGGGCTACTGTCCGTAGGGTCACAAAGAGTTGGACACAACTGAAGTGACTGAGCACGCACAAACACGCATGCAGAACTGAATGCTAGTACTTACATATCTTGTTTACGTATATAAGTAAGCTTACCTGCTCATACAGAAGAAAGGTCTTGTCTCTCTCAGATGTGAGAACCTTGACATTGCCCTGAATTTCTGCCAAATGACGCTCATACTTTTCCAGCATGCATTTGAGTTCTTCACGGTCTCTTGTTGTCTTCAAAAGCTCTACATCACAGTTTGTACCCTAAAATTATTACATGAGAAATCTGAATACAAGGTCCTTCTGCATAGCACAGGTAAACTACATTCAATATCTTATGACAAGGCATAATGGAAAGGAATACAAAAAACAAAATATGTGTGTATAACTGAGCTACTTTGCTGTACAGAGTAATTAAACACAACATTGTAAATCAACTATACTTCAGTAAATTTTTTTTTTTTTAAAGAAATTCTTCGACATGTGTTACTAATATACTCCATGGGGTTGCAAGGAGTTGGACACAACTAAGCAACTAAGACACACACACAGACACACACACAGACACACACACACACACACACACTAATAGAAATGTCCTACTGATGGCAGCACACAATTTCTGGTTAAGCAAACATGATTATATAATGAAATAATTTTTTAAAAGTTTAAAAATCATTTTTCTTTTAAACAACATCATCCCAAATTGCTCCACATTTGTCTGATTACCCCCCAACCACTACTAATGCTGGGGATAAAGGACCAATTTTGATGGTCCATGGTGCCACCAAAGAGAGCTCCGTCTCCCATTTTCCTTGAGACACCAATTCATGCCAAATTAAAAGGAATTATTTCCAGATTAGGTGAATCAAAAAATAAAATCCACTGCTTCAGCAACAAATTCCAAAACATTTACAAGTTTCCAAAAACCTACCCGAGAAGATGGAGATGGGCGTCGTGGGCTTTTAGATCTACTTCTGATCATCTTTCTCAAATTTTGAGCTTCACTCTTGTAGTAATCTCTGTCTGCTTCTAAAGTTTTGACAAAGGAATCAAGTCTGGAAGGAGATTTATTTTGTGCTTTTTCAGTCTCTAAAATTATCTTGCCAAGGAGGAAAAAATTAGGCCATTATTTCAAGCTAAACTATGTTATCATTTTCTAAATGAAAGTTGAAAGTAAACAGGATCCTTAAAAATAATAAATTTGGTATTTTGAAATAATTCAAACAATAATAATTCAGCAATTCTTTCTAAAAAGCAGTTAGAAAAAATTTAAAGCAGTTAGATACCTTTCTTTTCCAGGATTTCTGAATGTACTGTATTTTTATTTCACTGAAAATGTCCCTATGTTGATGCAATAATTTTGAAGAAAAAATAGTAAAGAAATTTCAGAGGCCAGAATTGTTTCTTCTAAGAGATCTAGTTATAAGTTCTAGAAATAAAATTAATTTGCTAAGAGAAACTTGTATGCTTCTATTAAAGCATCTATTTACAGTTTCAAGTTTTATTCAATAATTGTTCAACAAATAATTGAATGTTGGATTAATAAATTTACTGAACAAAATAAACTAATTGAATAACTTAAATGAATGCTGGATATTCTATGTTTGTATATACTTTCGTGCATTTCCATTCACTTTAATATATTTAGAAGCATTTGTTTTACAACATTTATTTACCAATACTTTATTGGGATAAAAGTACAGACATACTTTTAGAGAGGGTGTTTCAAATATTTTAAATGACATTAAAATGCCTAAACAGAGCGACTTTCATTTCACATTGTTAAAGAGAACATATTACTCAGAACTAAATAACAACATTTGACTTTAAAATATTTAAGAGGGATGAGGGTTAATGTGTAAACAAATACAGCTTACATTTTGAGAATTAATTATTCACAGACATCATTTTAATCAAGTAACAGCTAAGGACATTAATAAAACCAAGCAAAAGTTCTCTCCAGCTCTAAGCAAGGACAGACTAAGGAAAGAGAGCAAGAACAGCATCGTTCTTACAGATGGGAGGACCCCTGTCCACCAGGGAGAGTGCTGATTTTAGAAAACAGAACACTTTTTATTTTTCACAAATTACATGAGAGCCAAAACATATGTATAATTTTTTGCAGCCCTACTAACAGAATAAAAGTGATTCCTTAACATTTATTTATGAAAAATGTACTTACAGATCTAAGCCTTTTTATTGTATCTTCCAATACTATTATATTATTTTGCTGGCAAATGAGTTCAATCTGAAAAACAAGCCAGAAAAAAATGCTATTTAGGTGGAAAATGTCTAAATTGTTTTTGTTGGAAAGAGCATCAGAAACAGAATTCACTTAAAAACATGCAGACAGTAAATATTTTATGAGAGAAAAGATAATTTATTCCTTTATATTTACCTACTTTTGATGGTAAAAGAACCTAGAATGAAATGAAGCAGTTTCTTTAGATCATCTAATGTTTTGTATAAAATACTAATTGATTTCATTTTGTCAAACTACTCCTCATAAACTGAAAGAAAATGTTCATACTAATTATAATTCTGAAGATGAGAATAAG
>SJYV01051293.1:20553-106011 GCA_006410875.1 Neotragus pygmaeus
TGGCCAAAGTATTGGAGTTTCAGCTTTAGCATCAGTCCTTCCAATGAACACCTAGGGCTGATCTCCTTTAGGATGGACTGGTTGGATCTCCTTGCAGTCCAGAAGACTCTCAAGAGTCTTCTCCAACACCACAGTTCAAAAGCATCAATTCTCTGGCACTCAGCTTTCTTCACAGTCCAACTCTCACATTCATACATGACCACTGGAAAAACCACAGCATGTGTAAAGGTGCCCATAAAAATTAAGTATAAAAACTCAAACTGCCAAAAATTTTATCTAGTATGACACATTCTGGTAAAAAATGAATTTATACATATATATCCCCAAATACAGATGGAATATAATGAATAGTATGTAAACTGAGCAAGACAGATTATGTCTAGGTATTGCAAGGTGTGATTATGGTACATATTATTTTCTTCATTCAGTTCAGTTCAGTCTCTCAGTCATGTCCGACTCTTTGCGACCCCATAAATTGCAGCACGCCAGGCCTGCCTGTCCATCACCAACTCCCGGAGTTCACTCAGACTCATGTCCATCGAGACAGTGATGCCATCCAGCCATCTCATCCTTGGTCGTCCCCTTCTCCTCCTGCCCCCAATCTATCCCAGCATCAGAGTCTTTTCCAATGAATCAACTCTTCACATGAGGTGGCCAAAGTACTGGAGTTTTCTTCATTATATTCTTCTATTAAAAAAAAAAGTATTACTTTTATCAAGATAAAAAATTTAATGCTTATTCCACTCTGAAAAAAAGTTTTATAACTGGCCCAAGTGAAAAGATGCTACTGCCTTCATTTACTTGACAATTGTTTAATGAGGATCTTACTGTGTGTCTGATTGTCTCATATGCTGGTTATAGCATGGAATAAAACAGGAACCTCTACCCTCATGGAGCTAACATTCTAGTTGAAAAGAGATAAATAAAATGTAATAGGTAAAGTATATATCAGATAGTGATTATGTCATTCAAGAAAAAATTTAATGAGCACTCATACCTGCTCTATACTTTAGATTTTTAAAAAGGGAATGAATAGACAAAGATCCTTGCCTTTGGACACCTTATAGTCTAGTTGGTAGATGACAAAAAATAAACCTAAAAAATAAATTATACAGTACATTAGAAAAAAGGAGAAATATTCTTAAGAATATTGGGAGTGTTTACAAAGAACAGAATTTAAAATGGGGTGATCAGGGAAGTCCACACTGAGGGAGTCAACCATTGAAAAGTGAAGAAAAATATTCCAGACAAAGCATACAGCTACAGCAAAAGGGAAAAGATTGTTTGCTAAATCAGGGAACAGTAAGGTGGTCAGTGTGGCTACAGCAGAGGGAGGGAGGAAGGAGGAAAGTGCTAGAGAAAAATGAAGCAGGGGAGAGAGAGAGGGAATCAGTGTGTGTGTGGTTGGGGGTATGGGTTAGACACATACACAGGCTTTATGCTTTGTCTTCCACATGGTAGGTTCTAAAGTATTTTTGACAGAATCACATATAAAGTAACAGTAATGACAAGAGTTACCAGAGATCCAGTCTAATTAATGGCCTTATGTTAATTAAAAATATAAATTATATGACAAAACTAGTGATGATAAAATTACAGTTCTGCTGCATGTTTCAGAAACTCATGTTCAACACTCTGGGAAACACTGCATTAAGTCATGAATGATAAATAACTCAAGGTGAAAAGATAAAAGGAGGCTTATGGTCATGATAGCTTTAAAATATGTCTCAAAATTCTGATCCTCTTGCCTTCAAAAAATGGAGCTTAATTCCCCTCCCCTTAAGTGTTGTCTATACTTGGGGACTCTCTTTTAATGAACAAGATATGTGGGAGTGACAGCATGTAAATTTTGAGACTAGAAACTCTTCCTTTTTCTTTTGGATCACTGTGGCAGAGGGAAGCCAGCTGCCAAAAAAGAATATATCAAACAACCTAGGGAGAGCTCCACCTGGCAAGAAACTAAGTGAAAAGTGAAAGTGTTAGTTGATCAGTCGTGTCTGACTCTTTGTGACCCTGTGGACTGTAGCCTACCAGGTTCCTCTGTCCATGGCAGGAATTCTAGAGTGGGTTGCCATTCCCTTCTCTAGTGGATCTTTCAGACCCAGGGATCAAACCCCAGTCTCACGCATTGCAGATGGAGTCTTTACCACTGAGCCACCAGGGAAGCCCAAGGAACTAAGTTTCCTGCCAAAAGCCAAGAATCATCTGAGTAAGTCATCTTAAAAGGAAATCTACCAGTACTCATGACCAAAGCTCAGCCATCATCTGATTACAATTTCCTGAGAAATGGTGAGCCAGAACTACTCAGTTAAGCTGCACTGGAAACTGTAAGGTATAAATATTTGTTGTTCGAAGTCATTAAAGTTCCATAGCAATTTGTTACATGGCTATAGATAGTATAATAGGCTTCCCTGTCCTTCACTATTTCCTGGAGTTTGCTCAAACCCATATCCATTGAATCGGTCATGCTATCCAATAATGGCCTCATTTTTAATTAAAAATATAAATTGTATGAAGAAACAAAACATTTCATTTATTTATTTTTTTTTAAGACTTTTTTTGATGTGGACCATTTTTAAATCCTTTATTGAATTTGTTAGAATACTGCTTCTGCTTCGTGTTTTGGTTTTTTGGCCTCAAGGCATGTGGGGTCTTAGCTCCCGGACCAGGGATTGAACCTGCAACCCCTGCATTGGAAGGTAAAGTGTTAACCACTGGACCACCAGGGAAGTGCCTCAAAATATTTTAATGGAATAAATGATGGAAGAAGTTACTCAGTGGACTTTAAAAACATAGCTAAAAGTAAACTCTTCTGAGTAAATAAATTCAATACTATCTCAATTCTAGACAAACTAACAGTAGCTTTAGCCTCAGACTCTACTTCCACATACCTAAAGCACCATCTTTTAACAGTATAGGAACCCAAACATTCTCATCTCTCAGATTAGAAATTCTCGTTTCAAGTATCATCTCACAAATCAGACAAAGACTCTCTCCCCAGGGATTGGACGCCTAAACTGTACACCCAGTGACTTGATGATGACAACATGCACTGGGGTTCATATTCCCAGCACAGGTCATGCATTTTTTCTAATCCCCAGTCTACATGGAACATTTGCTTATTGAGGATGGTGCTTTCATTTCAGGATCTTTCATCAACACAAAGGACCTATTTCCATTTTGTCCTTTCTCTGCTGACTTTTTAATACTTTCCCTGTATCAACAATGTTATCTCTTCCCTAAAACTGCAACCCACCTCTTCTACAAATAGCTTTCTAATTCTCAAGTACACCAGACTTTCCACATAATACATATATGGATATCTCTTTCCTAAAACACTCTCTTCTGAGATGGACAGAATTTCCATTTACAAATTTAATATTTTCAGTTTTAGGTAAATCCAAGATCTTTTATTTTAGATGTTTTCCATTCCTGAAATTCTCCTTTTCTGATAGCAGAAGGTTCATTCTGAAAGAGGACTCTCTCTCTAGAACACAGACTTTAACAACCCTTTAAAATCAATACTTCAAAACTAGACATTCTCCTTATAGAAGAATTTGGCCAACTAGGCTTCCCACAGTCTGGGAAGGAGTACTGTTAATTTTAAATTTGAAGAAGAAAACAAGACAGACATAATTAAACATCAATTTAGTGTTTTTTGATAATTAAGACTGAACTCAATTTACCATTAAACTGTGAATGAAGGATAACTATTATTTTAAAAGAAACAATACAAACAAAAGAATTTATTAAGAATGTTTAAAATAGTTAAGCTACATTTATATATATATTTTTGGCCACGTGCCATGAGAGAACTTAGTTTCCCCACCAGGGGTCAAACCCATGCTCCCAGCTTGGAAGCTAGAAGTATTAACCACTGGACTGCTAGTGAAGTTCTAAGTTACTTTCAAATATCCTCCAAAGACTTTGGCAGCAACCATTATAAGATAAATTGCAAATTAAACACAAGTCAAATCATTCTTATCGACTCTCTCAAGTAGTTCTTCTAAGGACCTCCTCCAGGCAACACTATTAAAGAAGATTGTGTAATAAACTTCATGTATTTGAGCATTCCATTATTCAGACTCTTTACTACTACAGACTTACTTATCCTTTACACACTCTAAGTAAGTGAGGTTACTGCAGATAAATAAATACCAGCCTAGTGTTCATAACTAGCTCTTATGTTTCAAATTACTATAATAAATAATGCCTTCAATAACTTATGTTCACAGCTTGATCATTTATTTACTTAAGTGCTTTATCATATGCTACCAAGAATACATTAAAAGGATGTTCAAGAACTAACATGCAACAGTAATTAACTTTGGGAAACTCTCCTCACAATTTATTAATTTAGTGATTAATAAATCAATCACGTTGTCACTTAAAAATTCAATTGGTTGGTTTTTGGCTTTCAGACATACACTGTGTCTTGCCTATAAGCTATTAGACAGCAAAGAGAAATGAAAATTTCTTTTTATAATACTGCTTAAATTCCTAGCTTCTAAAGGTCATGGAAGGATACCAAAATTTAATCAAGAAATAAAATGTTATCAAAATATCATGGGACTTCCCTGGTGATCCAGGGGTTGAAAATCTGCCTGCCAATGCAGAGGATGCAGGTTTGATCCCTATTTGGGGAAGTAAGATCTCACATGCCACAGGGCAACTAAGCCTGCACACTGCAACTACTGACCCCATGTGCTCTAGAACCCACGCTCCAGAATAAGAGAAGCCTGTGTACCACAACGAAGACCCAGCAAGGTCAAAATTTAAAAATAATAAATAAATAAGCAAATGTTTTTATGTTAAAAAAAATCATAAAGCTACAGTTATTAAAATGATATGGTAGTGGCATAGAAAATGACAACTGAATCAATGAAACCAAAAAGTCCAGAAACATATCTATGCACATATAAGAATTTAGTGGCTGTTAAAATGGCACTTCAAATCAGTGACCGAAGAAAGGATTAGTCAACCCTACCTCATACTAGAACAAAAAGAAATTCCAGAAGGATTAAAACTTTAATATATAAATCTTAAAACTCTTAAAACTGTAGAAGATATTCTTGTTGTTTTTGAGGTGAACCATGAACCATGACCTTCCAGATGTTCAAGCTGGTTTTAGAAAAGGAGAGGAACCAGAAATCAAATTGCCAACATCCGCTGGATCATGGAAAAAGCAAGAGAGTTCCAGAAACACATCTATTTCTGCTTTATTGACTATGACAAAGCCTTTGACTGGGTGGATCACAATAAACTGTGGAAAATTCTAAAAGAGATGGGAATACCAGACCACCTGACCTGCCTCTTGAGAAACCTGTATGCAGGTCAGGAAGCAACAGTTAGAACTGGACATGGAACAACAGACTGATTTCAAATAGGAAAGGAGTATGTCAAGGCTGTATATTGTCACCCTGTTTATTTAACTTATATGCAGAGGACATCATGAGAAACGCTGGGCTGGAAGAAGCACAAGCTGGAATCAAGATGGCCGGGAGAAATATCAATAACCTCAGATATGCAGATAACACCAACCTTATGGCAGAAAGCGTAGAAGAACTAAAAAGCCTCTTGATGAAAGTGAAACAGGAGAGTGAAAAAGTTGGCTTAAAGCTCAACCAACATTCAGAAAACTAAGATCATGGCATCTGGTCCCATCACTTCATGGCAAACAGATGGGGATACAAAGGAAATAGTGTCAGACTTTATTTTATTGGGCTCCAAAATCCCTGCAGATGGTGACTACAGCCATGAAATTAAAAGACGCTTACTTCTTGGAAGGAAAGTTATGACCAATCTAGATAGCATATTGAAAAGCAGAGACATCACTTTGCCAACAAAGATCCGTCTAGTCAAGGCTATGGTTTTTCCAGAGGTCATGTATGAATGTGAGAGTTGGACTGTGAAGAAAGCTGAACGCCGAAGAATAGATGTTTTTGAAATGTGGTGTTGGAGAAGACTCTTGAGAGTCCCTTGGACTGCAAGGAGATCCAACCAGTCCATTCTGAAGGAGATCAGCCCTGGGATTTCTTTGGAGAGAATGATGCTAAAGCTGAAACTCCAGTACTTTGGCCATCTCATGAGAAGAGTTGACTCATTGGAAAAGACTCTGATGCTGGGAGGGATTGGGGGCAGGAGGAGAAGGGGACGACAGAGGATGAGATAGCTGGATGGCATCACTGACTGGATGGACATGAGTCTGAGTGAACTCAAGGAGTTGGTGATGGACAGGCAGGCCTGGCGTGCTGCGATTCATGGGGTCACAAAGAGTCGGACACGACTGAACTGAACTGAACTGAATATGTCTGCTGCTGCTGCTGCTAAGTCGCTTCAGTCGTATCCAACTCTGTGCGACCCCATGGACTGCAGCCCACCAGACTCCTCCATCCATGGGATTTGCCAGGCAAGAGTACTTGAGTGGGGTGCCATTGCCTTCTCCAGAATGTCTATTATACCTCAATTTAAAAAAAAAAACCTGATTAGTGATAAATCTAATACCTTTGCTTCTTCAAGTTCCTTGTCAGCGATATCCACCACAAAATTTTTTTCTTTTTCTAGTTGCTCTGCTAGTTGGTCAATTTTAATCAATTCTTGACAAAGGTGCTCATTGTGGCTGGTTAAATCATCTACTTGACTGCTTACCACCTCCTTACTATCCAAGAGTTTCTTAACATATTCTTCCAAGCCATGATTTGTCTGTTTGAGATCTTCAATCTGTTGTAATGAGAAAGAAAATAATCACATTAAAAGATTTCCTTAGCTTCCCTCTGAGGATAACAACTAGGTGACTGGATTCAGGAAGGGAGGTTTGCTTCCCTGGCAGGGAAACTTAACTATGTATCTGTTTTCTGAATTTCATACCATGTGACTATATTACCTATCTGAAAAATATATACTAAATAAATATTTTAAGGTTTATATAGCCACAACTCTCAAGACAATTTTCAAACTTACTGTTGATTTTTTAGAAAAATTGCCAAATACTTGTATCTGCAGACAAGGAACCAGTCTTGAAGTAATTATTGTTATATTATTATCATTAATCACCAATTAGGCATTCTTTAGAATTAAATTTCTAATTATTGTTATCAAAATGTTAACTCTTTAGAAAAATCCTTTTGAACATATCAGTAACTTACTTGACTAAGCTAAATACTGATACCAAATCAAGCAAGTATTTGCTGACTAAAGTGGAGGACCACAGCTTCCTTTCCCAGCCCACTAGCAAACCATCAACGGATGAAGAAAAGGGCCTTTTCTATCACGAAGGTATCCAAATGCCTTTAAAGGAAGAAAAATATGTTAGAATCATTGAATAATGATAATATGTTAAGAATTTCGTTAACTTCAAAAGATACAAAGATAGGTTAAGTATCTGCTCAAGGAGAATGTATTATTTACTTAAGAAAACACATATACAGTATGTAAATGCCATAAAAGAAATATCTGAGAAAAAGTGGTGGCACAAAGGTCCTTTTCCACAAGATTCCAAGGTACTGTGTTGGTGTAAGATGTAAACAAAAGAAAAAACAATTTTGGTCTTTAAAGAGCATCTAAAACTACTAACCCCCTTATCTAACATTATTCTTAGCTCTAGTATTATTTTTTTGTTGTTATAACCGTGCCCTTTTCAAATAACTCTTTCCAAACCATCAAAATCAACAAAGTTTTCTTTAAAAATATAAACTGTAATATTTGTCACATATATAAGGAAGTATCCTAAAGGTCATGAGTTACATATAACTAAGTGTAGTACAATGACGTTTATTACGCTCAAGAAGACGAGAAAAGTCATTATTTTAACCCAGCTCTTACTTTGGTATTCTTGCCTGGGAAATCTCACGGACAGAGGGGCCTGGCAGGCTATAGTCCATGGGGTTGCAAAGAGTCGGACACAACTGAGCAATTAAACAGTAAAACAAGGCGCCTTAACCTGTGAGATTTACATGTAAAGAATTAAGTTGTCAAACCCAGAAAATGAGAAAAAATGTGAAGAAACTTTAAAAAAAAAAAAGCAAAAAGATAACTGTAAATGCACTTATTTGTTGAGTTTTTATCACAACCAGGCTAAATGGTAGCAATACTTCCTACTCTCTTCTTTTCTGGTCTTCTCCCAACTACAGCTAAAAATTCTTTGAAAATGCAAATTTGAGGTAATTCCTGTAGCCTTATGGTGCTTCATTACACTGAGAATGAGACGAACAAATTCCATTTGTGATCCAAGGCCTACTGCCTGTAAAGCCCTTTCCACCATCTTCAATATATACCTAACTTCTAGACAGGCTGTAAGAAACAGTCTCACACAGACTCTACCTTAAGGCACTGTGGTGACCTGAACAGAAAGGAAGTCCAAAAGGGAGGAGATACATGTATATGGATGGCTGATTCGTTTTGCTGTATAGTAGAAACTAACACAACATTGTAAAGCAACTATATTCCAACAAAAATCAATTTAAAAAAAAGAAACAATCTCGCTAAACTGATTTTAAAACCTCTATTAGGGAATTTATTGAAAAGTGCTATATACTATGTTACAGAACCCTCTTTGTAAGAATCCTCAGGGATATACAATGGATAAATAATAAGGCTCTACTGTATAGCCCAGGGAATTATATTCAATATTTTTTAATAGACTATAATGGAAAAGAAACTGAAAAATAATATACATATAACTGAATCACCTTGCTATATACATCAGAAGCTAACATATTATAAATCAACTATACTTCAATAAATTAAAAAAAGACAGAACCCTCAGGGAGAACTTTGCTCAGGTCTCCAGTTTCAGGAAAAAATGTACTTCTTTGTATACCTGGTTTGTTTTTATCCTTTGGACCATAAATTATTTAACTACAATTTCGTTGTTGCCTTTGCCTCTAGGAACTATAAAATGACCTGCAGCTCACCTTTAGTAACTAGTACCGAAACCAGGCAATGATATCCTGTGCAATCATCCATGACTGCACTGTTTCTTTCCTTTTCCCCTGCTCTCATTACCTACTTTCATTACTAGTATTTTTCTTAAACTATAAGATGTGGGATAATCAAACAAACTTCAATTTGTCTATCTTTTTGTCTCTGTTTACGGTTTCTATAGTGCCATGTCTCTGAGCAACAAGAACATGCTAAACCTGTTTGCTAACCTTCCACTGCCCCAGGAGAGGTTACAGGTTTCTCTCCTCTGAAGAGGAGAAATTTGTAACCTCTTATATATATAAAAAGCTTCTTATATAGTTTTATCTTAGCATTTTTATAAGATGTATTATAATCATGTCTTTACTTCCCTGACCCTTCCACTAAATTCTAAGTAACTTTAAAGGGCTCATGTTTCTAATTTCTGGATCAACATACCTCTCATTTCTGTATCATTTATCATATATCTAGCTTATAATGCTAAATTATTTAGCATTATAAATAAATAAATACTCCCCTCACCTCAACATTAAGCCCTACTTTTACTTAATTCCAAGACACAAGTACTTAGAGGAGGAGGTGAGAAAGGTCATGGGCTTTTGGGCTAAGGCAGCCAGGTTTAAAGATTGATGTAGTTCTTTAGCACTCACTTGACCTCAGGCAATTTACCACATTTTCTTGATCCTGAGATGCATCTGATTTCAGAAAATAACAAATGAAGCCTCCTAAGTCTCATCTGTTAAATGGGGAGAATACCTATAATTTGCAAGGAAAGTTAGAAAGATCTAAAAGTTCAAGTAAAATTGCTGGCAGATAATCAAACAAAAGTTTTTATTTAAAAAAAATTATTTTGAAATAACTAAAAGTTCACAGGAAGCTGCAAAGGTAGTAGAAAGGTTCATGTGCCTTTAATCCAGTTTTTCCAACCATTACATCTTAAATAATTATAGCACAATATCAAACCCAGAGATTTGATATTNTCAAACAAAAGTTTTTATTTAAAAAAAATTATTTTGAAATAACTAAAAGTTCACAGGAAGCTGCAAAGGTAGTAGAAAGGTTCATGTGCCTTTAATCCAGTTTTTCCAACCATTACATCTTAAATAATTATAGCACAATATCAAACCCAGAGATTTGATATTGGAACAACATGTGTCTATTGGTCTATATCATTTTATCATGTGTAAACTGCTGTAACTACCACCTCCGTAAGATACAGAATTATTCCACCTCCGCAAAGATCACCCTCCCATTACTCCTTTACAGTCACAGCCATTCCCTCCTCACCCTTAAATGTCAACAATCAATATCTCTATAATTTTGTCGTTTGGAGAATGCAACATAAATAGGTAGATAACATAAATAAATGCTGGCAAAATTCCATAGAGTGAAAGCTATGGTTTTTCCAGTAGTCATGTACAGATGTGAGAGTTGGACCATTAAGAAGGCTGAGTGCCGAAGAACTGGTGCTGGAGAAGACTCAACAGTCCCTTGGACTGCAAGGAGATTAATCCAGGCAATCCAAAAGGAAATCAACCCTGAATATTCACCAGAAGGATTGATGCTGAAACTGAAGCTCCAATACTTCAGTCACCTGATGTGAAGAGCCGACACACTGGAAAAGACCCTGATGCTAGGAAAGAGTGAGGGCAGGAGGAGAGAGGGGCAACAGAGAATGAGATGGTTGGATGGCATCACCGACTCAATCGACATGAATTTGAGCAAACTACAGAACAGTGAAGAACAGGGAAGCCTGGCACACTGCAATCCCTGGGGTTGGACACAACTTAGCAACAGCAGCATAACATGAACAGAGCCATGTGATACAGATCACAGTATGCTATCTGCTGACACTGGTTTTTGCACTCAGAACAGTGCCCTTGATATCTAAATTGCTATGTGGAGCAACAGTTCTTTGTCATTGCTGCATAATATTTCACAGTGTGGATTACCACGGTTTGTTTAATCATTCACCAATTAAGCAAAATTTTAGANAGATCACAGTATGCTATCTGCTGACACTGGTTTTTGCACTCAGAACAGTGCCCTTGATATCTAAATTGCTATGTGGAGCAACAGTTCTTTGTCATTGCTGCATAATATTTCACAGTGTGGATTACCACGGTTTGTTTAATCATTCACCAATTAAGCAAAATTTTAGATGTTTCCAGTTTGGGACTATAACAAATAAAGCTGCTATGAACAACTGTATACAGGTTTTTGAGTGAACATAATTTTAATTTCTCTGGAATAAATTCCCAAGAGAAAAATTTCTAAGTTGTATGGTAAATGTACGTTTAGTGTTTTAAGAACTAAACTATTTCCAAAGTGGCTGTACCATCCCCCATTGACATAGGAATATATGAGTGATCCTCATCTTTGCCAGCTTTTCATACTGTCACTGTTTTTTATTTTAACTGCTCTCAACAGTATGCATTGTTATATCATCATGGTCTTAATTTGCATTTCCCTGTTAGAAAAGATGAACATCTTTTTGTCTACAATATTTCATTCTGTGAAATATATCTTCATATCCTTTGTTCATTTTCTACTTGGATTGCTTGCTTTTTTTTAACCTGTTGAGTTTTGAGAGTTCTCCACATTTCTTCTCAATATGAGTCCTTTGACAGAAACAGGGATTGTGGCTTATCTTTTCATCCTATTAACAGGGTCTTTTACAGAGCAAAGGGCTTAAATCTTGATGAAATTCAAATCATCAACTTTTTCTTTTATGAGTCATANTGAGAGTTCTCCACATTTCTTCTCAATGTGAGTCCTTTGACAGAAACAGGGATTGTGGCTTATCTTTTCATCCTATTAACAGGGTCTTTTACAGAGCAAAGGGCTTAAATCTTGATGAAATTCAAATCATCAACTTTTTCTTTTATGAATCAGATTTCTGCTCTCATGTCTAAAAACTCTTCAGCAAGTCCAAGATCCTGAAGATTTTTTCCTGTTATCTTTTAAAAGTTTCATAGTTTTTGTTTTATATTTGATCCACTTTGAGTTAATTTTTGTGTAAGGTGTGAGGTTTAGGTCTAGGCTAATTTTTTTCCCTAAAAGATATCCAACAACTTTTGTTGAAAAGACTCCCTTTCTTCATTAGACTGCATTAGTACCTCTGCCAAAAATCATCTGGCTGTACTTGTATAAGGCTATTTCTGGATTCTCTATTCTGTATCATTGATCTGTGTCTATTACTCTAGCAATATCATACAATCATGATTATTATAGCTATATGTTAAGTTTTAAAATCAAGGAGAATGACTCTTTCCACCTTGTTCTTTTTCAAAATTATTTTTTCCTGGGATTTTGATGGGAATCACACTAAATCTATATATCAATTTGGAAAGAACTGATAACTTTATTAGGTTGAGGCTTCCAATCCCTGAACATCTGTTTAGATCTACTTTGATTTCTCTTATTAACATTTCATGGTTTTCAGAATGTAAGTGCATACTTATTTAACTAGATTTATATCCAAAGACTACATTTTCTATATGAGTGATTGTAAATGGTATTGCATTTTTTTTAAATTTCCACAACTTAATTATAATATACAAATATATAATATGTTTGTCTTGTATTCTGATCTTTTGAACTCATTTATTAGTTCCAGTTTCTACATTGTAGATTTTAAAAGATTTTCCAGCAAAAAGATCACGTCATCTGTAAACAAGGAAAGTTTTATTTCTTCATTCAGGTCTGAATGCCTTTCAAGATAGCTATATCATTATATTTGAAGTGAATTTTTCACAGACAGCATAAAGCTAGGTCATATTTCTTTTTAATCTACTGTGACAATTTCTTTTAATTGGTGTATTTAGATTACATATATTTAATGTATTTACTTTTATGCTAAGATTCAAATGTGATTTTTTTTGTTGTTTTCTGTTTTGTTTTGTTTTATTTTGCCTGCTTCCCTCTGAGTTACTTGAACATTTTTTAGAATTCCATTTTGATTTATACATAGCGATTTTCAGTATATCTCTTTGTAGAGATTCTTAGTTGTTGCTCTAGGTGTTTCATTTATATTCATAAGCTATCACAGCCTACGGGCTTTCCAGGTGGTACAATCTGTAAAGAATCCACCTACCAATGCAAGAGACACGAGTTCGATCTCTGGGTAGGGAAGACTCCCTGGAGTAGGAAATCGCAACCCACTCCAGTATTCTTGCCTGGAAAATACCATGGACAGAGGAGCCTGGTGGGCTAGAGTCCACGGGGCTGCAAAGAATCAGATACAACTGAGTGACTGAGCACACATCACAGCCTACATTTTACTAGTTCAAGTGAAGTGAAAATTATTACCTCCCTTTATGTTCCCTACCCTCCTCTATTAATAAAATCATTGTCTTAAATATTCCCTTTGCATGCATTGAGAAAGACATTTGACAGACAAGATTCAGAAAAGTAGAAAAGGACATTCTATCAAAGCTACCCATATTTTTGCTCTACGGATTGTTCTTCCTTCCCTCTTGTTCTTCCAAGACTACACCTTTTATCACTTCCTTCTTCATTAGAGAAATTCCTTTAGCTATTCTTTTAAGGTAGATTTGCTGGCAACAAACTCAGTTTTCTTCATCTGCGAACATCTTAGTTTGCCCTTCATTTGTGAAAGATACTTCTCTAAATACGGAATGTGTACCAGGTTGACAGTTCTTTTCTCCCAGCACTTGAAAAACGTTGTGCTACTTCCTTCCGATGTCCATGGTTTTAGATTTGCAGTCATTTAAATCGGTGTTCCCCTATAAATTATTAATTATTTCTCGCATTTCTTTCAGGATGTTTTTTGTCTTTACTTTTCAGTTTGAATATGAAGTGTCTCAGGGTAGATTTCTTTGGGAGACCCCAGTAGGTTTTCACTCACCTTCTTTCAAATTTGGGGAATATTTAGCCGTTATTTCTTCAACTATTTTTTCAGCCCCACCTTCTCTGACCTCTTTTTCTGGGACTCCAACCATCCAAATGCAGAGCGTTTCTTATAGGCCCACCTGTCCCAGAGGTTTTACTCACATTCTTTTCAATCTATTTTCTATTGTTCATATTAGGTAATTTCTCTGTTTCTATTCTCATGTTCAGTGATTCATTCTTTTGTTCTCCATGTTTTTGTTTGTTGAGTTTTTAATTTCAGTTACTATACTTTTAAAACTTTTTTTGTGTGGTAAAACAGAACATCCCAAAATTTACCAAACATTTTTAAGTGTAAATTTCAGTAGCATTAAGTACATTCACAACATATTGCAACCATCCCATATCTAATTCCCAGAACTTTTTCATCATCATAAACAGAAACTGTACCCATTAAATAATCGCCTATGACTCTGTCTAACTCCTGTAAGTGGAATCATGCAATCTTTGCCCTGTGCCTTATTTCAATTAGCACACCGTTTTCAGGGCTCATCCATCTTGTTGTCTCCCATCTGAATTAAGGCGGAATGAAGTCCTGTTGCTTGTATATACCTCACTTTGTTTATGCGTTCATCTGTCGACGGACATCTGGGTTTTTTCCGCATTTTGGCTATCATGAACTTTGGAATAGAAGTATCTGTTTGAGTCCCTGCTTTTAATCATTTGAGGATATTCCTGGGAGTGGAATAGCTGGATCACATGGTAATTCTATACTTAATTTTTTGAGGAATTATCAAACTTGTTAAACTATTTTATATTAGCAATGCATAAATAACTCCAGATTCTCCACATCCTCATCAATATTTGTTATTTTTTGCTTTTTGATGATAGCTGCTGCTGCTGCTGCTGAGTCACTTCAGTCGTGGCTTACTCTGTGTGACCCCACAGACGGCAGCCCATCAGGATCCCCCGTCCCTGGGATTCTCCAGGCAAGAACACTGGAGTGGGTTGCCATTTCCTTCTCTAACACATGACAGTGAAAAGTGAAAGTGAAGTTGCTCAGTCATGTCCGACTCTTCGTGACCCCATGGACTGCAGCCTACCAGGCTCCTCCACCCATGGGATTTTCCAGGCAAGAGTACTGGAGTGGGTTGCCATTGCCTTCTCCCTTGATGATAGCTAGTAGTCCTAATTGGTGTGTGACTCCAATGAAGTGATATCTCATTGTGGTTTTGATTTGCATTTCCTTAAAGACTGTGATGCTGATCATTTTTTCTTATGCTTATTGGCCATTTGTATCTCTTCTCTGGTGAAACACCTACTCAAGACTTTTGGCCATTTTTGAACTGAGTTGTTTTGGGGTTTCTTGTTGTTGAGTTGTAGGAGTTCTTTATGTACTCTGGATATTAACTTATTATCACATATATAATTTGGAAATCTTTTCTCCCATGTGTTTTTTAACAGACCTTACTTTTTTAGAGCAGTTTTAGGTTTACAGAAATATTGACCAGTAAGTACAGAGAGTTTCCACACACTCCTTCTCCCCTCTCCCACTCACCCTGATTTCCCCTTATTTATATCTTGTTTTAGTGTGGTATATTGGTTACAACTGATGAACCAACATTATAAATTATTATTAACTAAAGTCCAGAGTTTAATTAGGGTTCACTCCTTGGGTTGTAGATTCTGTGGGTTTTTACAAATGTATAGTGACATGTAGCTATTGTTACTGTATTATACAGAATATATACTGTCCTAAAAATCCACTGTGCTCCATTCACCCCTCCCTCCAATCCCCTGACAACCAATGATCTTCTAATGTCTTTGCTTTATCTTTCCCAGATGGTCCTGAAGTTGGAGTCACAGAGTACATAATCTTTTCAGATGGGCTTTTAACACCTCACAATATCCTTTCAAGGTTCTTTCATGTCTTTTTATGGCTTGATCATTTCTCATTTCTCTTTATCAGGAATAATACTCTACTGTGTACCACAGTTTATCTATTCACCTATTGAAGAACATCTTATTTGCTGCCAAAATTCCACTTGGCTCTATTAAAAAAGTATCTAAAAGACAATTTGTATCTTTTGTTTCTTTGATGAGATTTTCTGTTTGTTTCAAGCAGGCTCAAAATTGCCTGTTAAAGCATTTGTTTGAGGGCTAATTTAAAATCTTTGTCAGATAACTGTCATATCTGATTCATCTCTGCATTGGTGTCTCTTCATTATCCTTTCTCAGAGGTTGAGAGCATCCAGATTTGGGGAATGAGGAGTGATTTTTATCTTCTATTGAGGTCTGATAGTCTAAGATACCAACTCATGTCTTTTGGAAGGCTTCCTGTGACACTGCTCCAGCAGGAAAAGAGGGACACTGGCTTGTTACTGTGGATAGGAACGGAAATCCAATCTCTCCACAAGGCCTCGGGTAACACCCAGGAAACGTGGGGCTTCTTGTGACTGTTAGGCAGGAATGAGAATTCATCCTCAGCTGATTCCACCAGAGCGAGCAGGAACAGAGGAATCTTATTACTGCTCTCACGTACTCCCCACTGCCACTGTGGGTGGGTGGACTTGTTACTGCTGTAGGGTGGTAAAGGTTCTGACTCTGCATTGGGTCACCTCTGATATCACCCCGGCAAACAGAAAAAGGAAGCTTCTCTTACTACCAGGTGGCGGTGGACTTCCTGGCCCCCCACATGACCTCTGCTGACAATGTGGGGTTGGGGACTTCCTTACTGCCTGCTAGACGCTAAAGCTTTAGTTCCCCACTCAGCCTTCTGTGATACAACATTGGTGGGATGGGGCCTGGGGGACAGGGTAGCAGGGGATGAGGCAAGGTGGGCTCTTTGTTACAGTATGAGAAGGGTGGACGTCTAGGCTCTTTATTCAGCCTTTGCTGGCAGGAATGGGGCTAGACTTCTCCTTGGTATTTGCTAAGAGTGGGCAGTTCTTATCTAAGAGTAATCTGCCTTGATAGATTGCCCATTTCCTAGTCCTTTGGCTGTGAGGCATGGCTTTTCTAACAGCTTTTTAAATCTGCATCCCTTATTTCTGGTTGCCAGTTTTCCCAGTATTCTGCCTGGGATACCTGGAGCACAAACAAAAACCAGAAACTTCCTACCACGTCCTAACAGTCACTGTGAGCTGAGATCCCTAGCAAGTCTTCCTTCTGCTTACCTGTCAAAGTGTTTTTAGGTTTGCATCACACATAATATTCAGGGTTTCAGCTGTATTTAGTGGGAAGAGTAAGGAAAAGCAAGTCTACTCCATTTTCCTAGAAAAGGAAGTTTCTTTTAACAGCCTTGTTGGCTCGGAAAAATGGTAAGGAATCTATCTGTAATGCAGGAGACCCAGGTTCAATCTCTGGGTCAGGAAGATCCCTTGGAGAAGGAAATGGCAACCCACTCCAGTTTCCTGTCTGGAGGATTCCAAATACAGAGGGGCCTGGTGGGCCACAGTCCAGGGGGTTGCAAAGAGTTGGCCACGACTAAGTGACTAACTTTTCACTTCATTAATAGCTATTCCACAGGTCAGACACCAGGAGACCAGAAACAGTACTGAACTTGGGAGTTCACAGAACTAGAATAAAATTCTAGCTAAATTGGGAGTTCAGGGAAATCCTAGCTCTACCACTCATTAGTCAAAAATAATAATTCTTTAACCTCTCGGAACTTTAGCTTCCACAACTGTAAAATGGAAATGACATCACAGTCTTACAAGATCAGGACGATGAAGTAAGATTATGTACTTAAAAGCATCTGATCCAATACTTAGCACATAGTCTGTACTCACTCACTCTGAACCTGTGTGTTTTCAAGATGGTTAAGATAAAAATGGAACGATTTAAGACCCATACAATTTAAATGAGTACTGAATGAGAATTTATTCACTATCTTATTTTAATATAGGCCCCCATCCCAAATTAACTTAGGGACATATGCACAGAAACTAAGTGTAACCTGTAATTTCAGCGTAGAGATGAATTTGTCTTGATTTCTCACTTCTTGCTCTAGCTGGAGAATATTCTGGTATTTTTCAGCTTCAGAAACTGGAGCCCCTAGACCAAAATCATGTTCTTTGGTGGTAACCTGGTGGAAAGAATGAGAATAATATAGAGACATTTAGGTTTAAAACAGCCATGTGATTTCCCACAACTAAAATTTTGAAAATTAATAACATTCAATTAAAAGAATGTTTTTAACCTTGTTCCACCAGGTAAAAGGACTTCATCAAGTTTTAGTTTCTTAAAACTTTATATTACAAAACTTTTTCCACCTGTTTTCTATATATGGAACTACAATCTTGAACACAATTTTTAAAAAAGACATAACCCACCGTATCTAAGGAAACAGGCTGCTGCTGCAAAGTCACGTCAGTCGTGTTTGACTCTGCGACTCCACAGACAGTAGCCCACCAGACTCCCTCGTGCCTGGGATTCTCCAGGCAAGAACACTGAAGTGGGTTGTCATTTATTTAGGGTCAGCAGCAAATTATATGGTCAACTTCCAGGCCTATGATATTCAACACAGCATCCACTAGCTACCTGTCCATTGCTGTTTTTGTGTATTAACAAAAAGATTTGCTACCCATATCACAAAGGACTAACTTCCCTAATATATAAATAATTCCTATAAATAAAAAAAGGAAAAGAAATACTCTAACATAAAACTGGCCAAGAATAAGGGGCTTCCCAGGTGGCTCAGTGGTAAAAGATCTACTTGCAATGCAGGAGACCCTGGTTCAATCCCTATGTCAGGAAGATCCCCTGGAGGAGGAAATGGTATCCCACTCCAGTATTCTTGCCTGGGAAATCCCATGGACAGAGGAGCCTGGAAGGCTACAGTTCATGGGGTCGAAAAGAGTTGGACACGACTGAGCATGCACCCATGCACCAGGATATTTCACAGAAATGACTTTTAAATACATCTCAAGATATTTAATCTCACCACTTAGAGGGATACAAATTAAAACAACACTGAAATACCATTTTTTAACCACCGCGTTGGCAAAGATCATAAAGTTGGTTATATAACTTAGCATTCTTAAATATCATTAGTAGCAGTGTAAATAGATACAATATTTATGGAAACAACTGGGTAAAATCTAGCAACATTACAAATGCACACAGCTTCTGTACAAATAATTCCATTTCTCGGAATTTTTCTACATAAATATGTATGTAGAAGATCCCTCCAGGGGATCTTCCTGACACATTGAGAAAATAACAAGTGTTAAAGATTTTCCACTTTAGCATACTACACATGGGATTTCCCACATGGCACTAGTGGTAAAGAATCCACCTGCCAATACAGGAGACATAAGAGACATGGGTTTGATCCCTGGGTCAGAAAGATCCCCTGGAGAAGGGCATGGCAACCCACTACAGTATTCTTACCTGGAGAATCCCACGGGCAGAGAAGCCTGGCAGGCCACAGCCCACAGGTCACAAAGAGTCAGGCAGACACCACTGAAGCGACTTGGAGCGCACACATGCAGACTACTCTTCAGGGGCTTTTTTTCACTTGACTATGTATCTTAGAACCTGTATAATTTATGGAAATAATCTGTTCTCTCAATGAAGGCTGCCATTATGTTAAGAGAAAATTTGCTACAAGCAAAGCAACCCAGATGCTGTGCTCCAGAACCTGGTTCTTGGGAAATTACAGGATCAGTATCCCCAGTCACTGACCTTGTCACATCCTCTGCAAACCAGTCTGTAGCAGTCTGATAAGTTTATTTTTCTTTTTCCCTTTCTCTAACCAAGACACAAATTTGCTTTTTCTGTTCTCCAGTCCAGCAGTTCCTGCCTGTCCTACAACGTAANCCTCTGCAAACCAGTCTGTAGCAGTCTGATAAGTTTATTTTTCTTTTTCCCTTTCTCTAACCAAGACACAAATTTGCTTTTTCTGTTCTCCAGTCCAGCAGTTCCTGCCTGTCCTAGAACGTAAGCATTAGATTCCACACAGCATTTCTAATTATGAATCATTTTAGGCCTTTATGGGTTAGGCTGAAATCCTAACCACAATTCCTTGCATAGTATATGTAAGAAATATGTTTTCTGTTGAAAAACATATTCCTAGTTATAAACATGCGACTTAGTATAACAATCAAATGACTCCTCACTACTTTTCAAATTTTAGTAAACATGAAAAATTAGGGAATCTTGTTAAAAATGTAGATTTTTTTTTTTTTAAATTCACAGTCGATCTGAAATATTGCATTTCAAGAAACTGCTCAGTGGGAATTCTCTGGTGATCCAGTGGTTAGGACTGCTTATTTCCAAGCAGGGGGCTGGGATTCAATCCCTGTTCAGGGAACTAAGACTCTGCAAGCCTAAGAGATGTAAGAGACCTGGGTTCTATCCCTAGGTCGGGAAGAGCCCCTGGAGAAGAAAATGGCAACCCACTCCAGTATTCTTGCCTGGAAAATCCTATGGACAGAGGAGCCTAGCGGGCTACAGTCCATGGGGTCATGAGAGTCGGACATGACTTAGCAAGTAAACCATACACACACTATTNCCCCTGGAGAAGAAAATGGCAACCCACTCCAGTATTCTTGCCTGGAAAATCCTATGGACAGAGGAGCCTAGCGGGCTACAGTCCATGGGGTCATGAGAGTCGGACATGACTTAGCAAGTAAACCATACACACACTATTGATCCCATGAATAAGATAGATAACTAATGAGAACCTACTGTATAGGAACCTACTGTATAGCACAGGGAACTCTGTTCAGTGACAAAGAGGAGATATATATACATTTGGCTGATTCACGTTGCTCTACAGCAGAAACTAACAGAACACTGTAAAGCAACTCTACTCCGATAAACACTANCCTACTGTATAGGAACCTACTGTATAGCACAGGGAACTCTGTTCAGTGACAAAGAGGAGATATATATACATTTGGCTGATTCACGTTGCTCTACAGCAGAAACTAACAGAACACTGTAAAGCAACTCTACTCCGATAAACACTAAAAAAAAAAGAGTGGCTGAGAACTCTTAGTCGCGCTAAGTGAGATTTAATTCCCTGACCAGGGATCGAACCTCTGCATTAGAAGCATTAAGTCTTAGCCACAGGACCGTCAGGGAAGCCCTCATATTATCTTCTGTTCATGAGCCCTGCCCTCACCCTTTTCTCCACTGAAGTAAAGAAACTTTTAAGGCTTGAATTCCAAATTCACCTGGAGGTTTTCTCTGTCTTCTCTGTCAAGCAGTGATCACCTCTTCCTTGAGACACCCAAGATACTGGTAATACAATTTATGTAGCTATGCATTTTCTGTGGTCTTCTTCACATAGTTATTAGTATCTTTCAGTTCGTTTAGTTCAGTTGCTCATTCGTGTCCGACTCTTTCTGACCCCATGGACTGCAGCACGCCAGGCCTCCCTGTCCATCACCAACTTCTGAAGTTTACTNCTGAACAAGGAATCCATACATTAGTAGAAATATAAAAATTTATTGTTAAATTCATACATTATAGGAATGATCTGTCCAAAGTTTAAAAAAAACCCAACATTCATTTAAAGTAGAAATATATGTGTAAATTAGGCTACTATCTATCATTTTTTTTTCGTGTGCTTATTATGAAAAATGTCCACTGTTGTTTCATGACATGGTCTTAAATCAAAGTCACAATATCCAAGGGAAAAACAACTCTAAGAAGAGAAGAGAAGAGTTTTTTTTAATAAAAAGGATCAAAGCCATTTTGTTAAAGAATGCTACAGTCACACATGAGACTATATCCTACCTGTGGTTTCTTAAAATAATCAAGTCCCCTTCCAATCTTAATTATCCATCCATTGTTGAACCTATTGAAATTAGTAATATAGTATTAAACTCCAGACATTTAGGTCAGACAATGATCAAAGTTGTGTGAAGTGTCAGCTAAATCTCCCCCAACAAGTAAAATCACTTCTTTCAGTGGCAAGAGTTGAACCAAACCTGAGTTTACCTATGGGCTGTGTCTACAATGAAACAAAACAACCATTAGTTGATAAAAGATTTTAACAATTCAATTAAGTCTTCCTCATGAATTTCATCTTCCTGAGAAAGCTTCCCTGTTCTGCTAACAAGTGGCTTCCAAGTGTACTCAAGCAGACTGGTGATGTTTCAGGGACTCCCCTGCCTAGAGGTGGGGATGTACCAGGGCAGAGGAAGCCCTGATGGGCACAACACAGCATCCTGTCATGCCTACTAGAAAATTTAGTAAACTATAAGAAGTAAAGCCAAATTAAATAAATATCACTATCACCCCAAAAGGAAATTATCCCAATGTCATAATACTGTATGTATAATTGGATAGAAAAGTACTTCCTTTGCTCAGATGACACAGAACTTGCAAACTTTATTCCTTAGAAAATAGGAAACTCACACAGAGGACACAATTAGCCAAATGTTTCTTTTCTTCAAAAGTGAAAAATACTAAAATTAAGATTTAAATTTTTAATATTTAAGTGGAATAGTATATGTAATTATATATGATTTATGAGAAATAAAAAGTATTTTTCAACTGCATAAAAATTAAAGTATTACTATATACTAACCTAATTTCTCGGTCATGTATTGAAGAAGAATATTCTAATTCCAAACACACGCCGTGATTCCTGAGCGACTGTTTTATTTCTTCCAGGCCACTACTCTGCTGCAGTTTCCCAGTGCCCTGTTAATAGGAAAAAAAAAATTTTTTTGACTGTTATTAATATTTTAAATTATTCCTAAGCTATGCAGTGTGTGTGTTCAGTTTCACAGTTGTGTCACTGGCAGGTAGATTCTTCACCTCTGAGCCACCTAGGAAGCCCATGCAACATAGCAATGTATATCTTAGGTGAATTAAAATGCAAATATTCTACACTAGTTTCACTGTCCATTACTGCAAAGAAGCAACCAAAGATGAAGTCGTTTAAGAGCAACTGTTTCTATCAAAATAATCATTTTTTTTCCTAATGTGAACATAACACAACTTGGTGCCATCTCCTAAGATGTATTTTAATGGTGCTGTTTATTCAGATGAGGCTTTCTTCTCAAATTAATCCTGGAAATATGAATTGTTTAGAATTATCCCTATTTAAGTCAAAATCAAGATAGAGATGATGGAAAATATTAATACTGAAGACAGAGTGACTGACTCATAGAACATCCAAGAAACTAACTTGACAAACTGTTTGAATAAGAGAGCTTAGCTGAGTGGCCAAATGCAAGGTACAACATGCTAAAATCAACAGCATTTTCTCCAGTGTGTTTTGTGCCTGTTCCCAGATGGCTCAGGAGTAAAGAATCCACCTGCCAATGCAGAAGATGCAAGAGACACGGGTTTGACCCCTGGGTCGGGAAGACCTCCTGGAGGAGGAAATGGCAACCCACTCTCAGTATTCTTGCCTGGAGAATCCCATGGACAGAGGACTATCCTACAGTCCTGCAACTACATCCTACAACTGAATAAAGTTCATGATGTTAAGAAAAAGAAAATGGAAAAAAAAAAAAGAAAGAGAAAATGCTTTCAGGTACCTACTTCATCCAGAGAGGTGAGAAGATGAATAGTTTTTACTTTACATGGTCTCTTAACCAGCATCTCACAAAATCGAAGGAAGTTATACAGCTGAAAGACATTAGGATAGGTTATTACTCGTACATGTTAAACAATAACTATTTCATCCTGTGTGAGTACATTTCACCTACCTGATGTGTGTGTCTAATATAAGGATCTTCTATCCAAACTTCTGTAACTGTTTCACTCAGGTATTCTTGAAAAAGGGACTCATAGCTGAAACCTGTTGCATTCTCTTCTATTTTAATTTGCTTGTGATATTTTCCGGCTACAAAACAGAAGTTTCTGTAATAAAACCAGTGACTACTTGTTTTCTTTTTATACATACTATATTTAGAAACAGTGAAAAATCAGGAGCACATACAAGTTAATGTTTTTAAACTCATGCACTCAGCGAGCATTTTCAAATGCTTAATCTGTATCAGACACATTGCAAGATGCTACACACACACACACACACACACACAGGTAAATAAGGCAAACCATCCAATGAGTTTTGCCTTCATGGAGGCCAAGCAAGTGGGAAAGTCCAGAGATTTCTTGGAATAGGTTCTTGAGCTAAATCCTATAGAATCAGTTTATTCAAGAGAGAACTATACTGTATACAAAGATATCTTTTTGTCACCATGAGTAGAATCATAAGCTATGATTCAGTGGGCAACTGGTCTTTTTCTTCAGATTTAAGTCTTTTTATGTCTTGCAATTTAATAGCTGAGGTATTACATATATGGTTTTCCCGATGGCTCAGCAGTAAAGAATCCACCTGCAATGCAGGAAACTTAGGTTTGATCCTTGTGTTGGGAAGATTCCCTAAAGAACTCCAGTATTCAACTCACTCTCGTATTCTTGCCTGAAAAATCCCATGGACAGAGGAGCCTGCTGGGCTACAGTCCAAACGGTCACAAAGAGTCAGACATGAGTGAGTTACTAAGCACACATTAAATATATAAATGCAATATAATATGGAGTCTAGGAGTCTTAGAACTTGTAGAGTGTGTTTAAGCAGAAACTTATAGTACTTCTTAATAATCCAAGCCAAAGACTAGAATGCCATAGGGTCAGCAGGGGAGTTCTATTGGTTTTGTTCATTCAAAATGAATAATTATTGAATAAGTTATCAAAGACCTTTAAGGTTTTTTTTTTTTTAATATGATCCTTAACGGTAGTTCCTAATTTATATGGTGGTTGCACTTTTAAACTTTGTTTGAAAATCAGTGGTTTGGATTCTGCTCCTAATATTTCAAAACATAAAATGTTACAAACTGTGCATCAGTTTTCAAGTCAAGCTAGTCACATAGGTTAGTTTAAGCCAGTGTACTTAAGCCACAAAGTTGATGGTACTCTATTTCCTTCAGATTTCAGAGGGAAACTGCATTGCAGGTTTCAATTTGGGATGAAGTAAACAATTTTATTACTCCTCAATGAAGTAGCCAGCTAGACAGGTTAATCAGGGGAGCCAGGGTTTGGGATAGTACAGAACACCAGGAAGAGGTACGCAGAGGGCAGGAGTAAACAGGAGCTGAGGGCTGGGGGACACTGTTTTTTTTTTTTTTTTTTTTTGGAACAACAGTTCCTTTGACTTAGAATGCAGCAGCTGTGAATGTCAGGTGGCAACGGCCATTTGCGTCTATATGTCTGTAAACTGGATGCTCAAAAAGTAGTGAACTAACCATACCTCCTGCATCTCTCATCACTGTGAGTCTCAGTCATGTCTGACTCTATGAGCCCATGGACTACAGCCTACTAGGCTCCTCTGTCCATGGGATTTCCCAGGCAAGAATACTGGAGTGGGTTGTCATATCCTCCTCCAGGGGATCTTCCCCACCTAGGGATCAAACCCATGTCTCCTGTATTGGTAGGATGATTCTTGACCATTGCGCCACCTGGGGAGCCCCCGGAGAACCAATTATAAATAGGGAGCCGTACCTTCTGCATCTCTCATCATTAAGAATACCTAACTCCTCAAACCTTCTGAATGAAGACAAAAATCTCAAAGAAGCCCTGGGCATTTCTTGAGCTACTTTAATATTTTGGTCATTTTATAAAGGGAGACACAAATAAAATATAGGCTTTACATTCAGTATTGCTCTGCTTCATGAATTCCTTAAAATGGCATGCAAAGTTCTGCAGTATGTAGAGCTGTCCTCAGATTCTCAGGAGGGGATCTGACTGCCACCTTCCCCTGAGCAGAAAACAAAACAAAACAGGGCAAAGGGGCTTCCCTTGTGGCCTAGTGGCTAAGTCTCTGAGCTCCCAGTGCAGGGGTCTGGGTTTGACCCCTGGTTAGGGAACTAGATCCCATACACTGCAACTGCAAGAAAAAAAAAAGACCCTGTCCTTTTTTTAGTGATGCAACTAAGACCCAATGTAGCCAAATAAATAAATATATATTTTTTTAAGTTAAGAATTGGAAAATGCAGGGAGACCTGTAAGCTCCCAAGGGTAAACAGTCCAGACCACACAGAGCTCCAAAGGGCACAGCCAGAAACACTGGGTGAAACACGCTTTGTCACAAGAGCTCAGGCACACACTCTCCAAAACAGCGTCCTTACCTTCTTTTTCTTGTTCCAAGCGTTTCTTTAAGTGTTCTGCTCTATCCATGTAGTCAGAAATTATTTTTCTGAGATTACACTTCTTTGTTTCATCTTTGGTGCCTACAAATTAAAAAATAGACTCTCAAGATTCCAAACAGGCTTTCTCTTTGGTACGGGCAGTGTTTCCTAAGTTTTCCATGAATTTCCTGTCCTTTGGCATGGTTCGCCTCGGTCCTAAAATACACAAATAACAGGTCCCAATTTAGCTTGATCCTGTACAACCTTCACTTTTTCACTGAGCACTGGAAGCCACTTCATTTAGGAGTGGGGACTCTGACACTGTGACTGACAGCTGGGGACACTCAATCCAGTGTCGAAACAAAGGTGGCTTATTACATGTCACTGACTATGAGCACTATTTTGTTCCAATTACCCATAAGTTTGAAATCTTAGCATAATCAAAAGATAGCAAACAACATCTTTCTTTCACAAAACCAGTCTCTATTCCAGACTTCCCCTTTACAGCTTACATTGACTCATTTTCCCAGCCATCCCCAAAATCAAAGGTATTTTTGAGTATACATTATAAATAAAAGCTTATCCCAAGCCCCACCTCCAACCCGTTAACAAATTACTTCTGGTCCCTTCCTTCCTCCCTTTTAACACTGCTTTCATTTTGCACTTTAATTTCATTTTTAAGCTGTTTTTAAAAACATTTTATTTTGAATTAATTATATATTTATGGAAAAGCTAGGAACATGGCAGAGACTCCCTTCATCCAGATTTCCCTATATTAACATATTACACAACTACAGTACAATTATCAGAGCAAGCATATAAACATTCATACAACACTATTAGCTCATCTACATACCTTATTGGTATTTCACTAATTATCCCACTTTATTGTCCTTTATTGTGCCCATCTTTGGTGAAATATTTCCTTGATATTTCCAATTTTCCTGAGATCTCTAGTCTTTCCCTTTTTTTGTTTTCTTCTAGTTTTATGTACTGTTCATTGAAGAAGGCCTTGTTGTCTCTCTGTGCTATTCTCTGGAACTCTGCGTCTAGTTGGATGTAAAATTGGAAATATCAAGAGAAGATTTCACCCAAACACAGGCACAATAAAGTACAGAAACAGTAAAGACCTAGTAGACACTGAAGATATCAAGAAGAGATGGAAAGAATACACAGAAGAACTGTACAAAAAAGGTCTTAATGAACCAAATTACTCTGATGATGTGGTCAGTCACCCAGAGCCAGACATTCTGGAGTTTGAAGTCAAGTGGGCTTTAGGACTCACTGCTGTTAATAAAGCTAGTGGATATGATGGAATTCCAGTGCTCACTCACTTCAGCTGTGTATGACTCTGTGAGACACCATGACTATAGCCTGCCAGGCTCCTCTGTCCATGGGATTCTCCAGGCAAGAATACGGGAGTGCGTTGCCATACCCATCTCCAGATCTTCCCGACCCAGANATGATGGAATTCCAGTGCTCACTCACTTCAGCTGTGTATGACTCTGTGAGACACCATGACTATAGCCTGCCAGGCTCCTCTGTCCATGGGATTCTCCAGGCAAGAATACGGGAGTGCGTTGCCATACCCATCTCCAGATCTTCCCGACCCAGAGATCAAACCCACATCTCTTACATTTCCTGCACAGGCAGGTGGCTTCTTTACTGCTACCACCACCTGGAATTGCCATAGAACTGTTCAAACAAAACCCCAAAGGATGAGGCCCTCAAGGTGTTGCAGTCAGTATCTCAGCAAATCTGGAAGACTCAGCAGTGGCCACAGGACTGGAAAAGGTCAATATTCATCCCAATTCCCAAGAAGGGTAGTACTAAAGAATGAGCTAACAGTTGGATAACAGATAATTGCACTCATCTCCCATGCTAGTAAGGTCATGCTTAAAATCCTGTACACTGGGCTTCAGCATTATGTGAACCAAGAAGTACCAGATGTCCAAGCTGGGTCTAGAAAACGAAGAGGAACCAGAGATCAAATTGCCAACATTTGCTGGATCTTAGAGAAAGCAGTGGAATTCCAGAAAAACATCTACCTCTGTTTCATCAACTATGCTAAAGCCTTTGACTGTGTGGATTATAACAAACTATGGAAAGCTCTTAGATGGGAATACCAGACCACCTCATCTGTCTCCTGAGAAACCTGTGTGCAGGTCAAGAAGCAACAGTTAGAAGCCTGTATGGAACAACTGACTGGTTCAAGATTGAGAAAGGAGTATGACAGGGCTGTCTGCTGTTACCCTGTTTGTTTAACCTATACACTGCTGAGCACATCATGAGAAATGCTGGGTTGGATGAGCTACAAGCTGGAATCAAGATAGGCGGGAAAAACATCAACAACCTTAGATATGTGGATGATATCACTCTAATGGCAGAAAGCGAAGAGGAACTAGAGAGCCTCTTGATGACGGTGAAGGAGGAGAGTAACTACTAAAAAAACTAAGATCATGGCATCCGGCCCCATTACTTCATGACAAATGNGCGGGAAAAACATCAACAACCTTAGATATGTGGATGATATCACTCTAATGGCAGAAAGCGAAGAGGAACTAGAGAGCCTCTTGATGACGGTGAAGGAGGAGAGTAACTACTAAAAAAACTAAGATCATGGCATCCGGCCCCATTACTTCATGACAAATGAAGGGGAAAAGGTGGAAGTAGTGACAGATTTCCTCTTCTTGAGCTCTAAAATCACTGCACATGGTGACTACAGTCATGAAGTCAGAAGACAATTGTTTCTTGACAGGAAAGCTATGACAAACCTATACAGTGTGCTGAAAAGATCTGTATAGTCAAGGCTATGGTCTTCCCAGTGGTCGTGTATGGATGTGAGAGCTGGACTGTAAAAAAGACAGAACGCCAAAGAACTGATGCCTTTGAACTGTGGTGCTAGAGAAGGCTCCTCAAAGTCCCTTGGACGCAAGGAAATCAAATCAGTCAATCTTAAAGGAAATCAACCCTGAATATTCATTGGAAGGACTGATGCTGAAGTTCTAGTACGTTTGGTCATCTGATGCAAACAGCCAATTCAAAAAGTCCCTGATGCTAGGAAAGATTGAGGGCAGAAGAAGAGGGCATCAGAGGCTGAGATGGATGGATGGCATCACTGATGCAATGGCCATTATCTTGGGCAAATTTGGGGAGATGGTGAGGAACAGGGAGGCCTGGCATGCTGCAGTCAATGGGGTTGCAGAGTCTGACACAACTGGGTGACTGAATGACAGCAATTATCCCACTAAAGAAAGTTTTCTGGTCTAGGATCCCACAGAGCATTTAGGGGTTATGCCTCTTTAGTCTTCTCCAGTCTGTAATAGTTCTTTTAGTATGTTTCTGCCTTTTACGACCTTGACATTTAGGAAAGTAAGCAGTCAGTTATTTTGTAGAATGTGTCTCATTTTGGGCTGCCCCTGTTTTCTGAGGATAAGATNGAGGATGAGATGGTTGGATGGCATTACTGACTTGAAGGACATGAGTCTGAGCAAGCTCCGGGACTTGGTGATGGACAGGGAGGCCTGGCGTGCTGCGGTCCATGGGGTCACAAAGAGTCAGACACAACTGAGCAACTGAACTGAACTGAACAGAAAAAGGCACCCAAGAATCCTGAAACAATTAAATCTGTTGAGGCTTGAGTTTCTACTGGAGAGGAGTGAACTGGAGTTGAATGGGATAAGAACATTATTCCTTGGTTCCACATTAAATGGAAAAAGGCATATTTATACTGATTGTGCACATGAAGAGGCAATTGGGGAGAAGTTTCACAAAGCAAACACGCCTTTAGAAATACTATTAGAAGTTGAACACAGATCCAATAAAATCCTGAAGTTGTTGAATAGACAAGTTTGTTCCTGTAAAGCTGGTGATTAAGGCTTTAGCTAAGGTCTTCCTTCCTGACTGTAGTACTGGAAGCCCAGCTTCCATTCTCGAGCCTCATAAGCCCTGGGGAAAGAAAGGAAAAGGGGCTGAAATGCAGATCATCTCAATTCCTTGTTCCTAGAAGGGCTGGTGAAAGACTGAGGAAAGGCAGGGGAGTCATCACCTCTCATGCTGTGGGGAATCGTTCAGTTCATGCCAGGCCACAACACTGCAGCTTGAAGGTGCCCGATTTAGGTAGACGTAGGGTGAAGGCGATGGCACGCACTCCAGTGCTCTTGCCTGGAAACTCCCATGGACGGAGGAGCCTGGTGGGCTGCAGTCCATGGGGTCGCTGAGTCAGACACGACTGAGGGACTTCACTTTCACGTTTCACTTTCATGCATTGGAGAGGGAAATGGCACCCCACTCCAGTGCTCTTGCCTGGAGAATCCCAGGGACGGGGGAGCCCGGTGGGCTGCCATCTGTGGGGCTGCACAGAGTTGGACACGACTGAAGCGGCTTAGCAGCAGCAGCAGCAANCATGGACTGCAGCCTATCAGGCTCCTCTGTCCATGGGAGTTTCCAGGCAAGAGTACTGGAGTGTGGTGCCATTGCCTTCTCCGAATTACTACTGCAGTATTTGCCAAATGGTGATTTTCTATTTCCATCATTTTTACTTAATGTATTAATTGGAATTCCAGTGTAAGGAAAAGCTGTCCCTTCTCGCTCATCTACTTATTTATTCTACTAATAATTTATATCAATATGGACTCATGGATATTTTACTTTATGGGTTGTAATTGAAAACTATCATCATTTTCCTTTTTTAAAATTTATTTTTTAATCGAAAGATAATTGCTTTACAGAATGTTGTTGTTTTCTGTCAAACCTCAGTATGAATCAGCCATAGGTATACATATGTCCCCTCCCTTTTGAACCTCCCTCCCATCTCCTGCCCCATCCCTCCCCTCTAGAATGATACAGAGCCCCTGTCTGAGTTTCCTGAGCCATACAGCAAATTTCCGTTGGCTATCTACTTTATACATGGTAAGGTAAGTTTCCATGTTACTTTTTCCATAGATCTCACCCTCTCCATCCCTCTCCCCATGTCCCCATGTCTGTTTCTCCACTGCTGCCCTGTGAATAAATTCTTCAGTGCCATTTTTCTAGATCCCATATATATGCCTTAGAATATGATATTTCTCTTTCTGACTCACTTCACACTGTATAATAGGTTCTAGGTTCATCCACCTCATCAGAACTTACTCAAATGTGCTCCTTTTTATGGTGTAATATAAAAATGTAATAATATTCCATTGTGTATACGTACCACAGCTTCTTTATCCAATCATCTGTCGATGGACATCTAGGTTGCTTCCATGTTCTAGCTATTTTAAATAGTGCTGCAATGAACATTAGGGTACATGTGTCTTTTTCAATTTTGGTTTCCTCAGGGTATATGCCTTCTAGTGGGATTGCTGGGTCATATAGTGGTTTTAGTCCTAGTTTTTTAAGGAATCTCTATACTGTCTTCCATAGTGGCTGTATCAATTTACATTCCCACCAAGAGTGCAAGAGCATTCCCTTTTCTCCACATGCTCTCCAGCATTTATTGTTTGTAGACTTTTTGATGATGGCCATTCTGATTGGTGTGAGGTGATATCTCATTGTAGTTTTGATTTGCATTTCCCTAATAGTGAGTGGTGTTGAGCATCTTTTCATGAGCTTGTTAGCCATCTGTAGGTCTTCTTTGGAGAAATGTCTGTTTAGGTCTTTTTCCCTCTTTTTGATTGGGTTGTTTTTCTGGCATTGGGTTGTATGAGCTGCTTTTTTGGAAATTAATCCTTTGTCAGTTGTTTCATTTGCTATTATTTTCTCCCATTCTGAGGGTTGTCTTTTCACCTTGCTTATAGTTTCCTTTGCTGTGCAAAAGCTTTTAAGTTTTATCAGGTCCTACTTGTTTATTTTTGTTTTTATTTCCATTACTCTAGGAGGTGAGTCATAGAGGATCTTGCTTCGATTTATGTCATCGAGTGTTCTGCCTATGTTTTCCTCTAAGAGTTTTATAGTTTCTGGTCTTGCATTTAGGTCTTTAATTCATTTTGAGTTTATCTTTGTGTATGGTGTTAGGAAGTGTTATAATTTCATTCTTTTACCTGTAGCTGTCCAGTTTTCCCAGCACCATTTGTTGAAGAGCCTGTCTTTGCCTCATTGTATATTCTTGCCTTCTTTGTCAAAAATAAGGTACCCACAAGTGCATGGGTTTATTTCTGAGCTTTCGATCTTGCTCCATTAGTCTGTATTTCTGTTTTTATGCCAGTACCATACTGTCTTGATGACTGTAGCTTTGTGGTATAATCTGAAGTCAGGAAGGTTGATTCTTCCAGCTCCATTCTTCTTTCTCAAGATAGCTTTGGCTATTTGGGGTCTTTTGTGTTCCCATATGAATTGTGACATTTTTTTGTTCTAGTTTTGTGAAAAATGCCATTGGTAATTTGATAGGGATTGCATTGAATCTGCAGATTGCATTTGGTAGTATAGTCATTTTCACAATCTTGATTCTTCCTACCCAGGAACATGGAATATTTCTCCATCTGTTTATGTAGTCTTTGATTTCTTTCCTTAGTGTTTTATAATCTTCTGTGTACAGTTCTTTTGTCTCCTTAGGTAAGTTTATTCCTATTTAATTCTTTTTGTTGCAGTGGTGAATGGGATTGACTCTTTAATTTCTCTGATTTTTCATTGTTAGTATATTAGTATGTAGAAATGCAAGTGATTTCTATGTATTGATTTTGTATCCTGCATCTTTGCTAAATTCACTGATTAGCTCTAGTAATTTTCTGAACTATCTTTAGTGTTTTCTATGTACAGTATCATGTCATCTGCAAATAGTGAGAGCTTTACTTCTTCTTTTCCAATCTGGATTCCTTTTATTTCTTTTTCTTCTCTGATCAGTGTAACTATGTTGAATAATAGTGTTGAAAGTGGACACCCTTGTCTTGTTCCTGATCTTAGGGGGGATGCTTTCAGTTTTTTACCACTGAGAATAATGTTTACTATAGGCTTATCATATATGGCCTTTACTATGTTGAGGTAGGCTCCTTCCATGTCCATTTTTTGAAGAGTTTTAATCATAAATGGGTGCTGAATTTTGTCAAAGGCTTTTTCTGCACCTATTGAGATTATCATATGCTTTTTATCTTTCAGTTTGTTAATATGGTATACCACATTGATTGATTTGCATATGTTGAAAAATCCTTGCATTCTTGGAATAAACCCAACTTGATGATGGGGTATGGACTATTTGATGTGTTGCTGAATTGTGTTTGCTAAAATTTGGTTGAGGATTTTTGCATCTATGTTCATCAATGACATTGGCCTGTAGTTTTCTTTTTGTGTGTTGTCTGTCTGGCTTTGGTATCAGGATGACAGTGCTTCGTAAAATGATTTTGGAAGTGTTCCTTCCTCTGCAAGCATTTTTTGGAAGAGTTTTAAAAGGATAGGCATTAGCTCTTCTCTAAATGTTTGATAGAATTCTCCTGTTAAGTCATCTGGTCCTGGGCTTTTGGAAAGCTATCATCATTTTCTTGCTTAAATATTATCAGCATTGGCTTTGAGACTCCTTGTGCTGACTCCTGTGTTCTTTTGACGTACCCCATTATTTTTTGACTACTTCCTTACATTTTGGTGCAGAACGTTGTAGTTTTCTTGCTCCAGCCCCAAAATCAACCACTTCTCCCAGAGACTTTGGTTTGTTTTATTGAAGAATGGTATCAAGAGATCATATTCTGAGTGCTAAGTGTGCTCATTGTGGCTTGGGGAAAGTCTAGACCCTTTCTGTCAATACAGGCAGAAAGTCTATGGAGGTTTACTAATACGTACATCTCTATTGCTGTATCTGTCCATCTGCATCAAAACCCACAAATTCATGTCAACTTTGATCCCACAGGGTTCATTCTAGCCTTCCTCCGTTCCTTACCTGTAACTTCTTTCATTATCCACAATATATTTACTAGCTTGTTCCTGGTTAGATCTCTGGGTAGGGAAGATCCCCTGGGGAAGGAAATGGCTACACTCCAGTATTCTTGCCTGGAGAATCCCATGGACAGAGGAGCCTGGTAGGCCACAGTTCATGGGGTTGCAAAGAGTCAGACATGATTGAGCAACTAATACTTTCACTTTCAAGGTCAGTATAGACATCAAGCAGTTTCAGAATTCTTAACCCATACCGTTATGAGAAAAAAAAAATTAACCACCTAAAATATAATGTTTGGGGACTTCTTTGGTGGTCCAGAGGTTAAGAATATGCCTTCCAATGCAGGGGACTCGGGTTCAATCCCTGGTCAGGGAACTAAGATCTCACATGCCACAGGGCAACTAAGCCCATCTGCTTCAACTAGAGAACCCATGCTGCAACGAAGACCCAGCACAATCAAAAAAGAATTAAAAAACAAAACCTGCTCTGCCACTTTTAGCTGTGTGACCTTGGCTGGTTATTCAACCTCTTTTCATCTTCTTGTCTAACACGGAATGAATAGCAGCACCCTAGAAAATTGTGGAGAGGACTAATTATGAAAAACTAATTGCAAAGAGTTGACATGACTTAGCATCCGAACAACAACAAATTATGATACTGGCATGCAGAAAATACTCAGTGTTGTCAGTATCATTATCATCTACTTAATTTCTTTATACACTGCCCTCTCGGCTTCCTTTAGAACTAGATTTTATTTAACACCTGTTTTCTTAACTCTACTGTTACTTTGCTACTGTCTATGCTGCTGCTGCTAAGTCGCTTTAAATATATGCTATTTCCCCTGTCCTCTTTCTTAATCATTATCCTCAATCACAGTTTGACCCATTCTTCAAACATGACTTTGTCTTTCAGGTTTCATCATATAGCCATCTCCAAGTCCCATTGGAAACTCACTCCCAAATCTAATCAATGAGCCAATGCCAGTAATTCAATGTCCACTCTGTCTTCTCCCTTTCCTAATCAGTGGTGTCATTCAGGTCATGGTTCATTCAGGCCCTCATCTCCTCTCATCTTGACTCCTGCAGGAGTTCATTAATTGATCTGCTTGACTTCAGTCTCTTTAGGTTCATGTCTCGCCTATACTCTTGCCCTGTTCACTCATTTATTCAAGAAATATTTACTGAGAACTTACCACATGCCAGGCATTATTCTAAGCACTGGAGACACAGCAGTTAATAAAGCAAAACACGATCCCCACTATCATTCAAATGGGAGGAAAGACAACAACAGAGATAAAAAACACATATGTTAGACTGTGATAAAGTTCTATTAAATAAAGCAAGGAAGAAGGATAAGGGAGTCCTGGGCTGGGGGTTGTAATTCCACACTGGGGGTCAGGGAATGGCCTCACAAATAAGGTGATTATTTATATAAATATCTGAAAGAGGAGAGAGAATAGGTCATGCAAATATTTGGGAGAAAAGCATATGCCTAAGAGAGGCAAGCCCTGAAATGCAACTTTAATTATGTCACTCCTTTGCAGAAACTTTAGTTCCTCCTTAACAATGGAATGAGTTAAAATCTTCTGGCAGTCAAGGCCATCCACAGCAAGCTCCAATGATCAGTCTACCTTTAAACTTCTCCTCTTCCTCTATAGGTATATGCTAAAGTGAACTGAACCACTTATTTAGTAAAACAGCACAGACAGAATTGCAACACTTTTAGCTGAGTTTCTGAAATTCTACTTAATCTTCCAAAACCCCTATAGAAAGCAACTCCCACCTTTGCATCCCTAAATGACCACTGGCTGTTTAAATCCTCCTTGCATTTGTTTTCATGGCTCTTGGCCCTTATTCCCTGCAGTACAGTTATTTGCATTTATATCTTAACCTTCAAGATCATGTCACTGCCTCTTTAACCACCACAGGATCAGTGAAGCACACAGCAGAACTCCTGGGATTCTGCTGCTTCAGGGTCCAGCACTGTATGCCATGTCCCTTTCTGGGAGTCAGCATAGCAGAGTTGCTAAAGCCTTGGGTTCCAGTTGTGACTCTACCAATGGTGGCAGAGCTGGAAAGTGAACTTTGCTTTTTATGCTGTTAAAATGTGGGTAACATCACCTCATACTTCATAGGGCAACCATAAGGATGAATTGGGATCATGCTTCTAATGTGCTCTGCACACTGCCTACCACTCAAGACTTACAAATGACATTACTCTTATTATCACCGTCATCAAATGGTCCCCGCTCAAGGTAGGGTTTTAGAGTTCTAAGAAAAGCACTGTACACTGAAGAGCAGCCTCTGCTGTCTCAAAGCTTCTGAAACATATCAGAAATATGCAGGCAAAAAGGCATAGAGCGGAGATCTTGGGCCAAACGGGGAACACAAGAGGATGGGAGCAAGGGCTTGTTTTAAGTCAATTAATATTTAATTACATGTTTATTATCTGCAAGGGATTGTGCTCGATGTTAAGGTTATTTGGGTACTTCTAGGGGCTTCCCTGGTGGCTCAGAGGTTAAAGCATCTGCCTGCAATGTGGGAGACCCAGGTTTGATCCCTGGGTTGGGAAGATCTCCTGGGGAAGGAAATGGCAACCCACTCCATTACTCTTGCCTGGAGAATCCCATGGAGGGAAGAGCCTGGTAGGCTACAGTCCATGGGGTCGCAAAGAGTTGGACACGACTGAGCTACTTCACAACATTGAATTGGTCATCTGATGCGAACAGCCAACTCATTGGAAAAGTCTCTGATGCTGGGCAAGATTGAGGGCACAAGGAGAAGAGGGCATCAGAAGATGAGATGGCTGGATGGCATCAACTGATNACACGACTGAGCTACTTCACAACATTGAATTGGTCATCTGATGCGAACAGCCAACTCATTGGAAAAGTCTCTGATGCTGGGCAAGATTGAGGGCACAAGGAGAAGAGGGCATCAGAAGATGAGATGGCTGGATGGCATCAACTGATGGAATGGACACGAACTTCAGCAAACTTTGGGAGATGGTGAGGGACAGGGAGGCCCGGCATGCTGCAGTCCATGGGGTCACAAAGAGTTGGACATGACTGGATGACTGAACGACTGAACAACAACAACACTGAATAACCATGTAACAGAAGTCTTAACTTTGACAATCCTATACATTTCTCACACCAAATTTCAGTATATCCATTTCTAATGAAAAAACTTAAATTGGAGTATAGTTGGGCTTCGCAGGTGGCGCTAGTGATAAAGAACCCACCTGGCAATGCAGGACACATGGGAAACACTGGCTCAATCCCTGGGTCAGGAAGGCCCACTCCAGTATTTTTGCTTGAAAAATCCCATGGGCAGAGGAGCCNCTTAAATTGGAGTATAGTTGGGCTTCGCAGGTGGCGCTAGTGATAAAGAACCCACCTGGCAATGCAGGACACATGGGAAACACTGGCTCAATCCCTGGGTCAGGAAGGCCCACTCCAGTATTTTTGCTTGAAAAATCCCATGGGCAGAGGAGCCTGGCAGGCTACAGTCCATGGGGTCACAAAGAATCCCACATGACTGAGCAACTAATACTTTTATAGTTGATTTACACTGTCATGGTGGTTTCATGGGTACAGTAAAGTGAATCAGTTACACACACACATATATCCACTCTTTTAAAAATTCTTCTCCCATGTAAGTCATTAGATAGTACTGAGTTCCCCGTGCTATACAGTAGGCCCTTACTAGCTTTTTTTTAACTTATAATGAAAATGTTTGAGAAAAATAAGGAAAAGGGTGTAATGAACACCCTTATTATTTATCACTTAGATTTAAAAATTGTTAGCATTTTGTCATATTTGCTTCAACGTTCAAATTCAGACATCATGACAATTCCTTCCCAAACATGTTAGTCTGCACCCCTAAAATTAAAAATAGAGTTTGAAAAATACCATACTACCTAACAAAGTTAATAATTTTATTGCTACTTGTTCCATATACAATCTTCCTAAATTGATCCCCAAATATTTTATACAGTTCGTTCAAACCCAAGTCCCTTCAAGGCAACTATTACATCTGCTGCTGCTGCTGCTGCTGCTAAGTTGCTTCAGTCGTGTCCGACTCTGTGCGACCCCACAGACGGCAACCCACGAGGCTCCCCGGTCCCTGGGATTCTCCAAGCAAGAATACTGGAGTAGGTTGCCATTTCCTTCTCCAATGCATGAAAGTGAAAAGTGAAAGTGAAGTCGCTCGGTCGTGTCCGACTCTTAGCGACCCCCGGACTGCAGCCTACCACGCTCCTCCTCCGTCCATGGGATTTTCCAGGCAAGAGTACTGGAGTGGGGTGCCAATGCCTTCTCCGAACTATTACGTCTAGTTACCTCTTAAAATTTTAGAACAGAAACCTCTCTTTCATTGACGACGTCATTCTAATAAAGATATAAAAGAAACCAGTCCGCCTGTCCTGTAGAATACCCCATCTTTGGTATTTCACTGCTATATCGCGGCGAAAGGAATCGTTTTAACTCTTTCACTCCCACTCAGGCAAGACGGATTGCAACTCCATTTCCTCCAGTCTCGGGTCCCCGGCTCAGTGCTCACCTTTCAGAACCTGCAGGAGCAGATCGATCCCCTCCTGGTAACACACCAGAGCCTGCGGGTTCCGGGACTCGGACTCCAGATCTAACGCCCGCTTTAACACAGTCAATGCAGCTGCTCTCCCAGCGTCCTGCGCCAGGCCGGACCTCGCCATAATCTCGGAAATCACTTCTTCCTGTTTCTTGGTGGGTGAGTCTGCGGCGCGCCAGCACGCGGTCACGTGACGCCTATGCCTCTGCGCTCTCTTTTTATGGTGCCGGAGTGGAAGGGAGTCGCCTGGAACTAAAGTGCCGCACTATGTGTATGCACTGTTACGGCCGAGTTTGAGTGTGGCGCTCTGGGTCCTTCCTCGGCTCCTGTTCTCCTCAGTGGTTAACTTAAGGCTGAGAGACTTCTAGCAATTGCTGGTGAGTGGGAAATGAGTGGCTGAAGGTATTGCATTTTTGCTAGGAGCATATATCTGTGAACTCTGTGCAGATGAGGATTGATTTTGTCAATTTAGTTCTGGGTTTACGGGTCACAGTAAGCTGTATGGGTCTGCGTCCAGGGTTGGCCGTTGGTCTCCCGAAAAGCCGCTAACCGGCTGGATCACGTCTCTAGGTTGGAGGGATCCCTGGATGCGGCCTGAGGAGCCCCGCCTCCTGGACCTCGAGGGCTGAGCGACCCGGGCCGGGCAGTCTGGTGGGAAAGGGTGTTTTAGCATTTTCTGTGCTCCTGTTTTACTCGTAACTTTGGCTCTCTGCTGGGGTCAGCCTAACGAATTGTTAATGGTGACACAAAATTGTCTAATTTAAAAATTGCTGCATTTTAGAACGCAAACCCTCCGGAGTTGGCTTATTTTACCTTTTGGGATTTCCCTGACGGTTCAGTGGTTAAGACTCCGCGCTTGCGCTGAAGGAGGCGTGGGTTCCATCCCTGGTAGAGAAACTTAATATCCCGCTTGCTGTGGGACGCAGCCAAAAAAACAAACAAACAAACAAACAAAACCGTTTTACCAAAAGTCGTGATTTTGCAACCGTGTCTTGTTCGCTGCCTACTCAAAGCTACTTGTTCTGCGTTGTTTTGTTTTGTATTTTCCCAAGAGGCACTTAGGAGGGCTTGCCTAGTAGGCATTAGAGTTCAAAAAAGAGGCATTTCTTGCCCTCAGAGATGTCAGTTTGCTCAAAGGGAAGTTCTACATTCTGCGTTCCTTCCCGATCCCCATTTGCTATTAAATAGATGTCTTGCCTCTTTAGAAAAGGAATTAAGTTTTCTTTAAGAACACTTACATGCACGGTCATTGTAAAAGAACAACAGCAGCAAACCTATCACCCTAGACAATACTAGGGGTGGAAGTTAGGGAAAATAGCTCTGGTAGCCTTCCCTTCTCTCCCCAGATATGCTAACGTTTCTCTGATAGGCTTCTAGAGTTTCACAGACATCGCTCTCTCTTTTTAATGGAATGGAAGTGAGATCATACTCCTCAAGTGTGTGTGTGCTCACTCTTGTCCAACTCTTTGTGACCCCATGGACTGTAGCCCAACAGCCTCTGTCCATTGGATTTTCCAGGCAAGAATACTGGAGTGAATTGCCAGTTACTACTACTCCAAAGGATCTTCCTGACCCAGGGATCACACCCACATCTCTTGCCTCTCCTGCATTGGCAGGCGGATTCTTTACCTCTGCACCACTTGGGAAGCCCTGCATTTATTTTCCTGGCTTTTCATCTGTGCGAGAGAAAGATAGTTGTACAGTGAAAGACAGTATAATTGCTTCAAGGTCCAAGAGTTATGTGCCTAATTATTAAGAACAACTTTTACTTTATTAAAAGTTAATGACTTTTGACTGTCACACCTTCCAAAGTCTGGAAGTGAAACTTCATTCAGCGAATATGGATTGAGTGGCTGCTACAAGGCTGTGCTGCTTAGGTAGATGCTTGAAATATATCTGTGAATAGACAGAGCAAACCAAAAACAAAACAAAATTTTAAATTCTTTGTCCTTGTGGAACTCACATGCTATTGGGGGGAAACAGATGGTAAGTGACAAACCTAACAAGTAATTAAATTATGTTAGAAGATGTTAAGTGCTATGGAAAGAAAGTAAAGTAGAGTAAAAGACATTGGGAGTGCTGACAATTGTCCTCTGGGTCAAAATGTTAAATAATGGAATCAGGGTAGACCTCATTGAGAAGATGAGATTGGAGCCAGAAATTGAAGGATGTGAGAGAATTAACTATGTGGATATCAGAGACCGTCCAGGAGAGGGAATGGACAGGGGAGTATGCCTGCCTGGCAAGTTACCGGGCTTTCGTGCAGAGGGTGTGTATAGCAACTGAGCAAGAGAATAACTGGAGATGAAATCCTCAGGGTGGAAGGTTAAGGACTGGCCGCCACTCTAAAATGAAAAGGTGTTAAGTTAGAAGTTTTCAGTCTAGTAATAAAGAAACTTTAATTTTGGAGTAATTTTAGATTTACAGAAATGTTATGCAGATATTAATATTTCCTATATACCCTGCCCACACAAAATTTCCCTTTATTAACATCTTACATTAATGTGGTATATTTGTTATAATTGAGAAGCCAATATGAATATATTGTTAACTAAAGGTCATACTTCATCCAGATTTTTTTAGTTTTTACCTGATGTCCTTTTACTCTTTCAAAATTCCGAGATACCACATTATGTTTAGTTATCAAGTGTTCCTCTTGACTATGACAGTTTCTCAGACTTATCTTGGTTTTGATGACCATGACAGTTTTGAGGCGGTCAGGTATTTGAGGAAATTCTGGTCAAGTGTTTTGTACAGTGTCCTTCAACTGGAGTCTGTCTGATATGTTTCTGTTAGAGTGATAAGAGGGGTTTTTGGAAGGAAGACATAGAGGTGAAGTGCTGTTCTCATTCTGTCATTCTGTACACGCTGTCAGCTTGGCTTTTATCACAGTTGATGTTAATCTTGATCACTTTGAAGATGCAGTGTTGGTTAAATTTCTCTAGGGTAACATTATTCCCTCCTCCCCGCCCACCCCGACTTCTTTCCTGACTCTGGCAGAAAGTCTTTAAGCATACCCCATGCTTAAGTGTTGATAGCTTTTCTCTGCCTCTTTGAGAGAGGAGTATCTACATAAAGTATTTGAAATTCTTCTGTAAGAGAGTTTTTTTCTCTCATTATTCATCTGTTTATATCAGTATGGATTCATGGTTAGTTTATGTTTTGGGTTATATGCCAATACTGTATTGCTTACCTTGTTGCTCATATTATTTAAGCTGTAGCTGCTGGGAGCTCTTTCAGTTGTGTTCTAGTCCCTTTGACATACCCCCGTCATTTTTGACTTTTTTGAGTTGTTCCTTTCTAGCACTACAAGATGCTCCAGACTTATCTTTATATATTCTTTATATATTCCTTGGTACAGCCATGTAATCAGCCTTTTCTCCAAGGAGTCCTGGTTCTTTTTATCAGAGAATGCTATTAGGAACTAAGATCTTAGCACTGGATGTGCTCATCCCTATTGGGATATCATTGTTTTTAGGTCCTCTCAGCTAAGAGGGCCAACCCATGTATGTATATGTATCTATAATTATTTCTATATCCATGACATCTTTATTTAGCTAAGTATTAGTTCCACTACTAATCCTGTGTCATTGGATGACATAAATATTCTACCCTTCCTCTCTGGCTTGTGTGTAACCTCCTACTCTAGCAATGAGAAACCTGGCTCTTTGCAAGGTTTTGAATAGAGGTGTTGATATTANGACATCTTTATTTAGCTAAGTATTAGTTCCACTACTAATCCTGTGTCATTGGATGACATAAATATTCTACCCTTCCTCTCTGGCTTGTGTGTAACCTCCTACTCTAGCAATGAGAAACCTGGCTCTTTGCAAGGTTTTGAATAGAGGTGTTGATATTACCTGATTTCAGATTTAGTGAGATGATTGCTGCTGTGGGGAAAATACTTCGGGGAAATTAGAAGCAGAAAGGCCAATTAGGAGGCTTTGCTTGGAATCTAAATGATAAGAGAAAGATTTAACAAAGAGCGAAGCTAAATAAATTGGATTAGTACCTAACTGTGTGCTTAGGTACCTACTATCTTTGTTAGTACCTAAGAAAATCCTTGGAAGAAAAGTTATGACCAACCTAGATAGTATATTCAAAAGCAGAGACATTACTTTGCCGACTAAGGTCCGTCTAGTCAAGGCTATGGTTTTTCCTGTGGTCATGTATGGATGTGAGNGATCCACACAGTCACCACTGATCAATTTCTTTTGTACATATACAGAAGCAGCTACCAATCACCCTTCCCATCTGATGCAGGCAGCTGTACACATATTTCTGGCATAAGTTGCACATCAAAAGCCAGGATAGGAAAAAAGAAAATCTGTTATCTGTGCATTAATCCCTGAATGAGGCTTTGATCACAGAGGTAAAGATTTAAAGAGACAGTGGCAATTGCTGTTAAACCTTCCACAATTGTGAAATCCTGGGATTTAATTAACTGGCATCCTTTAATTCCTCCCTTTTCTTTTCTTTTTTTTTTTTAAATTCCTTTGCAATGGGTGCTAATTCACTTCAGTTCAGTTCAGTTCAGTCACTCAGTCATGTCCAACTCTTTGTGACCCCATGAACCACAGCACACCAGGCCTTCCTGTCCATCACCAACACCTGGAGTTTACCCAAACTCATGTCCATTAAATCGGTGATGCCATTCAACCATCTCATCTTCTGTTGTCCCTTTCTCTTCCTACCTTCAAACTTTCCCAGCATCAGGGTCTTTTCAGATGAGTCAGCCCTTCGCATGAGGTGGCCAAAGTATTGGAGTTTCAGCTTCAACATCAGTCCTTCCAATGAACACGCAGGACTGATCTCCTTCAGAATGGACTGGTTAGATCTCCTTGCAGTCCAAGGGACTCTCAAGACTCTTCCCCAGCACCACAGTTCAAAAGCATCAATTCTTCGATGCTCAGCTTTCTTTAGAGTCCAACTCACATCCATACATGACTACTGGAAAAACCATAGCCTTGACTAGACAGACCTTTACTGACAAAGTAATGTTTCTGCTTTTTAATATGCTGTCTAGTGTGGTCATATGCAACTCTTTGTGACCCTATGGAAAGTAGCCCTCCAGGCTCCACAGTCTATGGGATTCTCCAGGCAAAAATACTAGAGTGGATTGCCGTGATCCCTCCAGGGGATCTTCCCATGTCTCTTATGCTTCTTACATTGGCAGGCAGGTTCTTTACCACAAGCAGCACCTGGCCAGATAGTAAAGACGGGGACAATCAAAAACAACTCCATATAATGGACATATTAGAAAGTGACCATGCAAGCTAGTGGCTTAGATGGTAAAAAATCTGCTTGCAATGCAGGAGACCCATGTTCAATCCCTGGGTTGGGAAGATCCCCTGGAAAAGGAAATGGCAACCCATTCCAGTATTCTTGCCTGGAGAATTCCAAGGACAGAGGAGCCTGGAGGTCTATAATCCATTGGGTCATAAAGAGTTGGACACCAATGAGTGAGTAACACTTTCAAGCATGTTCAGGGAAAGGCGCAGGCTTAGAAAATACCAGAGGTTACCTTAAATTTATCTCAGTTTGACCTTTGTTTGATCAGGGACACACTTTGATAATAATAACAACAAAGAATCAGTCACAGTAAACCCTGTGATTGAGAAAGAATCTGATTTCCATGTGCTGTGTTAAGTCACTTCAGTCATGTCTGACTCTTTGTGACTCAATGGATTGTAGCTCGCCAGGCTCCTCTGTCCATGGGATTCTTCAGGCAAGAGTACAGGAGTGCTTTGCCATGCCCTTCTCCAGGGGATCTTCCCAGACCATAGATTGAATCCATGTTTCTTACATTTCCTGTGTTGGCAGGTAGGTTCTTTACCACTAGTTCCACCATAGTAAACACTTATTATATTCAAATGTCCAATTTTCAGCAAAAATATCACAAGGCATGCAAAGAAATAAGAAAGTATGGCACATTAAAAGGAAAAATTAAATCAATAGAAATTGTCCCTTAAAAAAGACCTGAGGGCAGATATATTGATAAAGACTTTCAAATAACCATCTTAATGATGCTCAAACAACTAAAGGAAGAATTGGAGAAACTGAAGAAAATAATGAATGAAGAAAATGGAAATACCTATAAAGATATAGAAAACCTTTTTAAAATGGACTAAAAGAAATACTGAAACTTAAAATGACAATCACTGAAATAAAAGATTCAATAGAGGGATTGACAGGCAAATGGGAGCAAACAGAAGAATCAGGGAATATGAAATAAGCTAATGAAAGTTCTTGAATATGAGTGACATAAACACAAAAGATTGAAGAATAGTGATTACAACTGAAGAGACTGGTGGGACATAAGCAAGTAGACCAACACTCACATGGTAGGAGTCTCAGAAGGGAAGTGGGAGAAAAAGGGACACACTGAATATTTGAAAGAATAATAGCTTAAAACTTTAGCCATGAGTATAAAACTAAGATAAATTCAAAGAGGACCTGGACAAGATACATTATAATGGAATTTTCAAAAGGCAAAGAGAAAATCTTAGAAAGCAGTAAGAGAGGAGTGACTCATCACATACAAGGGGTTCTCAATAATTATCAGCAGATTTTGCATCTAAAACTTTGGAGGACAGATGGCAATGGGTGGATATATTTGAAGTGCTAAAAGGAAAAAAAAAAAAAAAAACCTGTTAGCCAAGAAATCTGGATCCTGGAAAACTGTCTTTCAACAGTGAGGGAGAAATCAAGAGTAAAAGCTGAGGGAGTCTGTTACTACTAGACTTGACTTGCAAGAAACACTTAAGGTAATCCTGCAAGTTGAAACAAAAGGACACTAGCAAGCAATTCAAAGGCATATGAAGAAATGAAGAACTCAATAAAAGTAAACATATGGGCAATAAAAAGGCTAATACTACTCTAATGGAAGTTTCTAACTGTACTTCCTTTTTTCTGTAAGACTTAAGAGACTAATACATTTTTAAAAAATATTAATATAATTTTAACATTGTTTTATAACTGGATTTTTTTAGTTCCCCTTTTGGGACACAAAAGATATAATTTTTGATATCAACAACCAAAAAGAATAGGGTTAAGCTGTAAAGAAGCAGAATTTTATGTTATTGAAGTTAAGCTGGCTAAATTTAATTTAGAGTGTAATAACTTTAGGACATTAAGTGCAGCACCACCAAAAACCACAAAGAAAACAGATACAAAATATATACAAAAGGAAATGAGAAAGCCATTTTAAAATTTCACTGCAAAAAAACAATTAAACAAGAAGACAGTAATGTAGGAAACAAGAGGAAAAAATTATAAGGCATTCAGGAAACAAATAAAAAAAGACAAAATTACTTCCATCCCCACCAATAATTATTTTAAATGTAAATGTATTAAACTCTCCAATAAATATATAGAGATTGGCAGAATGGCTAAAAACTGATAAAGTTATGTCCAAACTATAAAAGATTCACTGTCAATGTGAAGACACAAATAGACTGAAAGTCAACAGAGATAGACCTGACAGCCATAAAGGGTGATTACCCAAATAAACAAAATAGACTTTAAATAAATTCGCTTTCTAAGAATTTGTCCATTTCTTCCCAGTTATCCATTTTATTGGCATATAGCTGCTCATAGTAGTCTCTTATGATCCTTTGTATTTCCGTGTTGTCTGTTGTAACATTTACTTTTTCATTTCTACTTTTATTAATTTGAGTCTTTTTCTTGATGAGGCTAGTTAATGATTTCTGAATTTTGTTTATCTCCTCAAGGTACCATCTTTTAAATTTATTGATCTTTGCTATGTCTCCTTCATTTATTTTTCATGTATTTCTGCTTTTATTTTCATGATTTCTTTCCTTCTACTACCTTTTTTGTTGTTGTTGTTGTACTTTTTTGTTCTACTTGCTTTATGTGTAAGTTAGGTTGTTTAATTGATGGCTCTCTTGCTTCTTAATGTAAGCTTGTATTGATATGAACTTCAATCTTAGTACTACTTTTACTGTATCTCATAGGTTTTGAGATTTCATTGTCATTTGTTTCTAGGCATATTGTGATTTCCTTTTTAATTTCTTCAGTGATCTGTTGGCTATTTAGAGGTGTGCTGTTTAGCCTCCATCTGTTTTTGGTTTTTATAGTTTTTTTTTTTTTTTTCCCCTGCAGTTGATATCAACCTTACAGCATTGTGATCAGAAGAGATGCTTGAAGTGATTTCAATTTTTAAAAATTTACTAAGGCTTGATTTGTGGCCCAAGACCTGATCTATCCTGAAGAATGTTTCATGTGCACTTGAGAATAAAATAAATCTATTGTTTATAGGTGAAATGCTCTTTGACAAAATTCAACATACATGTTTGATAAGATCTCTCTAGAAAGTAGGTATTAAAGAACATACTTCAACATAATAAAGGCTATATATGACAAAGCCACAGCAAACATTATTATCAATGGTAAAGAACTGAAAGCATTTCCTCTAAAATCAGGAACAAGATAAGGGTGTCCATACTCACTAATATTACTGAACAGTTTTGGAAGTCCTAGCCTTTTTTCAAATAGGAAAAAAAAAAAAAAAAGCAATCCAGATAGGAAAAGGAAAAGTAAAACCCATACTGTTTGCAGATTCTCTACACAGAAAACCCTAAACATGCCATCAGAAAATTATTAGAACTAATCAGTGAATATAGTTAAGTGACAGAATAAAAATTAATACACAGGAATTGCTTGCATCCATACACACTAACAATGAAAAAATCAAAAAGAGAAATTAAGGAAACAATCCCATTCACCATTGCAAAAAAAGAATAAAATAATTAGCTATAAATTTACATAAAGAGACAAAAGACCTGTGTGCAGAAAACTATAGGACACTGATTAAAGAATCAAAAATGACACAAACAGATGGAGAGATATGCTATGTTCTTGGATTGGAAGAATCAATATACTGAATATGACTACACTATCCAAAGCAACCTGTAGATTCAATGCAAACCCTATCAAACTACCAATGGTATTTTTCACAGAACTAGAATAAATAACTTAACAATTTGTATGGGAGCACAAAAGATCTTGAATAGCCAGAGTAATCTTGATAAAAAAGAATAGAACTATTGGAATCAACCTTCCTGATTTCAGATGACACTACAAAGCCACTCATCAAGACAGTATGGTACTGGCACAAAGACTGAAATATAGACCAATGGAACAAGATAGAAAGTCCAGAGATAAACCCATGCACCTAAAGACAACTTATCCTAGACAAAGGAGGGAAAGACAGTCCATTCAACAAGTTATGCTGAGAAAACTGGTCAACTACATGTAAAACAACAAAAACAGAACATTTCCTAACAACATACACCAAAATAAATTCAAAATGGATTAAAGTCCTAAACATTAAACCAGAAACTATAAACCTCTTAGAGAAAAACAAAGGCAGCATAAATCAGAGCAAGATCCAATATGAGACTCTCAAAGAAACAGAAATAAAAACAAATGGGACCTAATTAAACTTAAAAGTGTCTGTAAATGAATAAAGCTAAAAGAAAAGTGAAAAGAAAATCCTCAGAATAGGAGAACATAATAGCAAATAAAACAACTGACAAAGAATTTATCTCCAAAACATATAAGCTCATGCTGCTCAATACCAGAAAAACAAATAAATAAAAAAGTGGGCAGGAAACCCATACAGACATTTCTTCAAAGAAAACATAAACACATAGACATATGCCAAAATGGTCAACAACACTTTCTATTCAGTTCAGTTCAGTTCAGTCACTCAGTCGTGTTTGACTCTTTACGACCGCATGAAGCGCAGCACACCAGGCCTCCCTGTCCATCACCAACTCCCGGAGTTCACTCAGACTCACGTCCATCGAGTCAGTGATGCCATCCAGCCATCTCATCCTCTGTTGTCCCCTTCTCCTCCTGCCCCCAATCCCTCCCAGCATTCTCTAGTAGCATATTGGGCACCTACTGACCTGGGGAGTTCCTCTTTCAGTATCATATCATTTTGCCTTTTCATACTGTTCATGGGGTTCTCAAGGCAAGAATAATGAAGTGGTTTGCCATTCCCTTCTCCAGTGGACCACATTCTGTCAGACCTTTCCACCATGACCTGCCCATCTTGGGTTTCCCCATGGGCATGGCTTAGTTTCATTGAGTTAGATAAGGCTGTGGTCCTAGTGTGATTAGATTGACTAGTTTTCTGTGAGTATGGTTTCAGTGTGTCTTCCCAGAGAAATGCAACTCAAAACCACAATGAGGTCTTATCATNAAGATTGTACTGTTAAACTTCATCCAGTTTTTCAATTTGCTCAGCTTTTTGTTACTACAGAAATGGGGGAACTCTCTGTTTCCAAAACACACGTGACCCACAGATCTATTTTTTACTTCTCACAGCCTCTAAGGAGAACTGCCACCACATCTATGGCAGGGATTTTGCGCTCAATAGTTCAGAGGCCCCCAGGAAGACTACAAGTAAGTGTTTCTTTTCAGTAATTATCTTTTTCAGTTGTCTTGCTTTTCTATTCCTTAAGAAGTTTTAATCTCTTTTCTATTTAACAAAACATACAGGCAACTTAAAATTTTAAGTTTCTTTATATATTTTTTTCTTTTTTTNCCAGGAAGACTACAAGTAAGTGTTTCTTTTCAGTAATTATCTTTTTCAGTTGTCTTGCTTTTCTATTCCTTAAGAAGTTTTAATCTCTTTTCTATTTAACAAAACATACAGGCAACTTAAAATTTTAAGTTTCTTTATATATTTTTTTCTTTTTTTTAATGTTGAGAGGGGATTTTATTTGGTTTATTTGCTGTTTTATTCCTAAAGAATTGAAATCACAAAAGACCTTTTCCTGGAGAACATGCTGGTAAAAAATGACTAGTGTTGATTCCCCTTTGTCCACCTTAATCTTTTTAGATTTTTTTTCCCTTCAATTTTAAAAAAGTCTATTTTCCATCTTAGAAAATTAGAAAAATGTAGAAAAGTAGAAGAGAAACAATTTCTCAGAGATCATTTATGTTTGTACTTTCATGTATTTCCTTCTAGTCTTTTAAAAATTGCAGTGGTATAGCCTAGTCTACCCATGAGGGCCAGAGTCTAGGTAGGACCTGCAGTTGGATGATAATAATGTCAGGTGCTTGAGATTCTTCCCTTAGCCTCAGATTAATCTTGAGTGGTCAGTATTATTTCCTGGTGGATCAGAGCCCATATCCATCACTTCCCCCCACCCCCCGCCCCCATTCCTTCCTGCTTCTTCTCCCAGTGCTCTCTGCTGTCCTGCCTACCCAGAGGAGTCTCCTGGTATGAAGGATTGGCAGTGAATCCTTTTTCTTTTGCAGCCTGGGAGAAATACTACTGGAGGCTTGTAGAAAGAGAACAGGAGACAGGAACCCAGAGTTGATGGCAGTGTTGGGACTAGAAAGAAAACTGGAAACTCATTTTGACTTTCTTTTACATTGTGTTATTCAAGGGTAAAATTACCGTATGTTGTGTTGAGCGCATTGATGAACTATAACCTACAGGCCAGGTTCAACCCACCATCTGTTTTTGAAAAAGTTTTATTAGAACATAGCCACAACGATTTGTTTACATATTGTTGATGGCTGCTTTGGCCCTGTGGTGACAGAGCTGAGACTTGGCCCTGGGAACCATGTAGCCCAGAACTGGAAATATTTATTGTCTACTCCTTTACAGAAAATTATTGCCAATCGCTGGTTTAAATGTTTATATTAATATTTAATGTTAGTGGTAAGATAAGATGTATTCATTCTGCTAGGTGGTTGAGATAAATGTTTAATAATTACAGGTTAGGTAAGAATAGGGCTTCCCTGATGGCTCAGACAGTAAAGAATCTGCCTGCAATGCAGGAGACCCAGGTTCGATCCCTGGGTTGGGAAAATCCCCTGGAGAAGGAAATGGCAACCCACTCCAATATTCTTGCCTGGAGAACTCCATGGACAGAGGAACCTGGCAAGCTAGAGTCCATGGGGCTGCAAAGAGTCAGACAAGACTGAGCGACTCACACGAGAACAAAAAGAATAGACTTTTGTCACCTAAAAATAGTTTTGGGTTTCTGCACTAGATAGAGTGCTAAAAAACAAATGTTTTATGTCATATTTAGACGGCAACAAAAGGTGTGGAACCTCTTGTTTGTACAGACTGGATTCGTCACAAATTTACGAGGTCAAGAATTCCAGATGAAGTAAGAACAAGGTTTTGTTTTCCTGTTACAATTTTTGAAAAACATGTTGTGTTTTGAAAGGTACTGGGTTTTGCAATATTGAAAACTTTCACATTAAATTATTTGTTGATATAGGTAGAAGGGTAGAGTTTTAAACATAGTGTGATTTAGGTAAATAATTATTAAAAATAAAATTGTGCTATTGGCCTTTTAAGTAGTGGGTTTTTTAATCATCTCAGAACCTGTTTATTCCCGATTATGGTTTTTTCCATTAATATTTTGTGTTTTCATATCACCGTTGTCCTGAGAAAACAAACTGTCTTCCTCCTGCTCAGACTGTCCCTGTGGCTCTTGGTTTTCACTCTCTATCAACTGTTGCTAATTTGGATCTTCTCTGCTAAACTTGTGTGTACCTATCATTCTTTCGGAAAACTCTGGCTAAGCCATCAATAGATTTTTGTTTTGTTTTCTCCAAATTTTCAGTATTATGGTAAAATGCATAAGATATAAACTTTAGTATCTTAACTGCTTTTTAAGTGTACACTTCAGTGATATTATGGGCTTCACTGGTGGCTCAGATGGTAAAGAATCTACCTGCAATGCAGGAGACCCTGGTTCAATCCCTGGATGGGGAAGATCCCCTAGAGAAGGGAATGACAACCCACTTTAGTATTCTTTCTTGGAGAATTCCATGGANTATGGGCTTCACTGGTGGCTCAGATGGTAAAGAATCTACCTGCAATGCAGGAGACCCTGGTTCAATCCCTGGGTGGGGAAGATCCCCTAGAGAAGGGAATGACAACCCACTTTAGTATTCTTTCTTGGAGAATTCCATGGACAGAGGAGCCTGGTGAGCTACAGTCTAGGAGGTCGGAAGGAGTTGGACACAGCTGAATAACTAACACTTTCACTCAGTGATATTAAGTACTTTCATATTATTGTGGGACCATCACAACCATCCCTCTCCAGAACTCATCTTACAAAATTGGAACAACTCTGTTCCCATTCGACAGTAACTCCTCATACCTTCTTTCCCGTCTCTGGCAACCACCATTCTCTACTGATTGTTTAAAAGCTAAAATAATATTAACGTCGATTATTTTGATACCTTTAACATGCTTGATGTTCTTTTATCAGAACTCTCTTTTTTTCCAAGTCATGGTCTGCAACTACATTGTCATATCTTTCCATGTTTCTTAGACTATAAACTTCTGGAAGGAAAGGATAGATACAGATGTTAACATTTGTTTAAAATGTGNTAACATGCTTGATGTTCTTTTATCAGAACTCTCTTTTTTTCCAAGTCATGGTCTGCAACTACATTGTCATATCTTTCCATGTTTCTTAGACTATAAACTTCTGGAAGGAAAGGATAGATACAGATGTTAACATTTGTTTAAAATGTGGAAGGCAGTGATTTTGATCGCCAGCTGTAGTGAGTGTGAAAACTTTCCAGCCTCATAGAAATGACTCTGAAGTGTGCATCTGTAGCCCGTTGCCTATCTTCCAGACTTATTCCTGTTTTCTCAAATAATTTCTAAACTTTGCTGCTTGGGTAACCCATAGGTATTTCAAGTTATCCAAAATTGAACACATTGTCTTACTTTCCCTCCAAATAACCAAACTAAAAGAACATGCTTGTATTAGTTGTATTACTAATACATCACTTGTATTAGTGATGTCAGTTGATCCTCTGTCTGATTTCCCAGACTGAAAACCTTTGAGTCAATCTCAACCCCGTCTGCTCCCTCACCCACCACAAATCCATCTATTTTACTGGCCAGAGTCCCCAGATCAGTCCTTTTCTGTTACAGCTGCTGTAATTCAGACCCTTAAACCATGTCCCTAAGTCCTTCCTGAGTTTTTTGTATCAGTCTCCACCTCCAGTTCTTTTGAAAGAGTTTTCTTTCCGAATCTATCCTTGAAATGTCATATTGTTTCAAACCTCCAATAGCTTTATATGCCTTCTGGAAATTTTTAAAGACTCAACATAGTTGAGCTTGGTTTAACTCCCCTTGCATTGCTTTTCATGTTTTTTTCCTGCCTTATTCACATGGAACCACTGACTTTTCCTGAGTATTTCCTGCTCCTCACACCATTTCTTCATGTCGTCTCTCCTTTTCTTTGGTGCGCCTACCCCATCCTCTGTCTGCCACCATTCTTCTCACCCAACATTTCATCAAAAGCTCTAGAAAAATACCCTTCACCCCACCTGTTTGGAGACAACCACTTCTCACACCCTCCATGTACTTCTCTTTCACATATTTTTAAAGATGTGCATCATCTTGGCTATAATGCTTCTCTAGCGGCTTTCATCATTTAGCAGTGTAACCTGATCCCTCTGTGGAGAAATTCATGATTGAATAATATTCTTTGTNCCCTCCATGTACTTCTCTTTCACATATTTTTAAAGATGTGCATCATCTTGGCTATAATGCTTCTCTAGCGGCTTTCATCATTTAGCAGTGTAACCTGATCCCTCTGTGGAGAAATTCATGATTGAATAATATTCTTTGTGATTAAAGTAACATATTTTTTTGTCCTTCCTCAGTCTGTTTCCCCAGAGGTATGACTCTTGACCTAATGTTTTTGAGACCTTTCTGCATTTAAGGGTGTGTGTGTGTGTGTGTACATGTATACACACACATATATGGATTCCCTGGTGGCTCAGTGGTAAAGAATCTGCCTGCAATTTAGGAGACCTGGGTTTGATCCCTGGGTCGGGAAGACCCCCGCCCACTCCAGTATTCTTGCCTGGAGAATTCCATGGACAGAGGAGCCTGATAGGCTATAGTCCATGAGGATGCAAAGAGTTAGACACGACTGAACGACTAACACACACATATATGTGTAGAATTGTTAGACTCATGTTTAGAATTTAAGGTCATATTCTTAGAATCAATATTTATAGAATACATCATATGTACACACTCTTCATGGTATAAGATCAGTTCACTCGCTCAATCGTGTCTGACTCTGCGACCCCATGAATTGCAGCACGCCAGGTCTCCCTGTCCATCACCAGCTCCCGGAGTTCACGCAAACTCAAGTCCATCAAGTCGGTGATGCCATCCAGCCATCCCCTCCTCGGTCGTCCCCTTCTCCTCCTGCCCCCAATCCCTCCCAGCATCAGAGTCTTTTCCAGTGGGTCAACTCTTCGCATGAGGTGGCCAAAGTATAGGAGTTTCAGCTTTAGCATCAGTCCTTTCAAAGAACACCCAGGACTGATCTCCTTTAGAATGGACTGGTTGAACTTCCTTGCAGTCCAAGGGACTCTCAAGAGTTTTCTCCAACACCACGGTTCAAAAACATCAATTCTTCAGCGCTCAGCTTTCTTCACAGTCCAACTCTCACATCCATACATGACTACTGGAAAAACNTTGAGAAGATCTTTTTTGTACAGTTCTTCTGTGTATTCTTGCCACCTCTTCTTAATATCTTCTGCTTCTGTTAGGCCCATACATTTTCTGTCCTTTATTGACCCATCTTTGCATGAAATGTTCCCTTGGTATCTCTGATTTTCTTGAAGAGATCTCTAGTGTTTCCCATTCTATTGTTTTCCTCTATTTCTTTGCATTGATCGCTTAGGAAGGCTTTCTTATCTCTTCTTGCTATTCTTTGGAACTCTGCATTCAGATGCTTATATCTTTCCTTTTCTCCTTTGCTTTTGGCTTCTCTTCACAGCTATTTGTAAGGCCTCCCCAGACAGCCATTTTGCTTTTTTGCATTTCTTTTCCATGGGGATGGTCTTGATCCCTGTCTCCTGTACAATGTCACGAACCTCCATCATGGTATAGATGAAGCAAATACAGAATCCTACTACACATAGTGGTGTGGAAATTTGTTTTTTTGTGTGTGGTGTGGTAATTTGGTTGTTTTTGCTCAAGAGTATATTGTGACCATCCTTCAAAGTTAGTATCTACAAAAATGGTAAACTATAAGCCTTATTCATTTTAATAGCAGCATTAAATCCAGTAGAATACAGCAGAATTTATTTTCATCATATCTATTTAGTTATGTTATTACTAGTTTCATTTAGAATGTAATAATTATGACTATGCAATAATCATAATTTTTTAGCTGTTCTCTTGAGGGATATGGATATGACCTTTAAATGTTTCAGTATTATAAATAGTGTTATACAAATATCCTTATTTGGGAATGTAGCCCAGTACATATTTCTATTTAATAATACTCATATGTTACTGTAAGTTTATATTTATCCCCTCCTTGAATGGGGTAGGGGATGCAGTTCAAGGCCCATCCAGTATAGTGCAGTGCCTTCTCCTGGTATTTGTCATCTGGTTCCTCCTACTTTGTTCTTTATCAAAACAAAACAAAATCCCTGGCTGTGTGATGTTTTTCTTAGTGCGTGAACTCCTTCGACTTCTTCTATCTGAGTAGTTGGACTGGTAGAAATGTTCGATTTAAGGATGAGGATTGTAGAATGATTAGATATGAAATCATTATGTAGTTGTTTGAAGTTTGGGTTTTTTTTTTGAGAGAAAAAGGGGGGGATACATTGAAGCTATGGTGAAAATTTACCATTTATTGTTCTTCTTTCTAGGTTTTTCAGCCTTCACCTGAAGATCATGAAAAATACGGTGGGGATCCACAGCAACCTCATAAACTGCATATTGTTACCAGAATAAAAAGTACAAAAAGACGTCCATATTGGGAGAAAGATATAATAAAGATGCTTGGGTTACAAAAAGTATGTACCTATTTTAGTCATCTTTAGTGTTGTTTAAATTTNCACATGTGCACATATCTTATTTTTAAGTTCATTCCTAGAAGCTTTATCATGATTTTCATTTGATTGCCTATAATTTATGCAATCCAAAGTCACCAACTGAATTAAACATCCTAGAACCATTTTAGTGATTCAGGATAGAAAGGAAAAATTGCAGAGTTGAAATTCTATTTCAATATGATGACTCCTGAGAATTTTATTGACCTTGGCAGACCTTTTGGAATTTGAGTTCATTTATAATCAAACTAGGAAAAAATGTTTTGAAATGCTATTTAGAAGCTTAAAAGAATTGTTGGACCCTGAATAACTTTCACTACATGACATTTTGATAAGGTCATTGTAAATGAGTCAGAAACACATATTACATTTCTTTTAAAAATACACATCGTTTCACGACAGATTTGGTCCAAATTCATTTTGGCTTTTGCTGAATCCCAAGTGTTTTTCCTTCTATTTTTTTCCCCTGTTTAAATTCTCCAATAAACTTAAAACCCATAATCTAGGTGAGCTCACCTGCCTCACTTCTCCTTTGAGTTTTGCCTCAGGCTTTTCTTTAATAGCATGTATCCTTAGAGCACAGAGTTTTATACAGAGAGTCAAGAGAAGCAAAAGTCTAATAAAAACGTGGGAATATATATATATATATATAAAGTAAAATATATATATTTTCGTTTTCAACAGGGAGAGGTTTAAGAGAATGATATTGTTCCAGAGTACTGACTCAAATCTGTTTTGTATTTGAACGCTGTGATTATGAAATTTCAATTAAATCTATAAAAAGCAAAGCTAACAGATACCAGAGCATGCCAAATAAATAAATAAATAAATAAAACAACCACAGGATGTTCTTTTTTTGATTGGGAAATAATTATCTAAGTTCAATGGCTGGGTCCAGGTAGCTGAGTTTACATTTGCTTCCCCTCATTATAGAAACAGTTGAATTATGATAAAATTTCCCCAAGCAGCAAAGCTGTCATTCAAAAGGTGATTTTCTTGGGGTATAAATCCCTTTAGTTATTGCTTCAGTCCATTTTTAAATGGATTTGAAGCCTGAGGGGAAAGTACAAATTAAGACGGATTTTTCTCCTGATGCAATGAACCTTGCCTGTCTTGTGTGCTGCGGCCACTATAGTACCTGTAGGGCGCTCAGCTGCCAGGCAAGTCCTGTGTTATCTCATTCTTTACAGAAGGGAGATGGAAACACCTCCAGCTCTCTTCTTTCTCAAAAATCATTACACTGATTGTATTCTGTCTTCAACAATGGAATGAATTTCCTCACACATTTATTACCTAGTGATTGAAACACGTAAGCTACAGTTTGGAGGTAACATAGAAAGATGATCAAAATTTTCAGGATTGCAGGAATGTGGTTAACATTGATGTCACCCATACTTTCCCCTTGGGGGTGGAGGGGAGGAAGAGTATACAACATTTTAAAATTTCAGAAAATGATTACTTTAATTTTTTTGAATTTGAATTTATTCACTAGTTTATTGTGAATAAAGAAATAATACGCATAAACATTCTGCTTAAGATAAACTAAGGAATTATACTATAATGATTTAAGATCTCAAAATGATTCAAAAGGATTGTAACAGAATAAGATGTTTATATGCAACAAGCCTTAGTTGAAATGAATAATACAATGGAAGAGAAACCAAAATCAGATATGGTTACTTTCTTTTGGGCAGACACTGACAATGAACATAATCTCTTTAGGGCATATGAGGACATTTTTTCTTCCTTTTTGTCACTGGGGAAATAGCAACTTAAAATATATCTTTTAAATATGTTCGCCTACTGTTGAGAACTAAGTTTAATTTTTAATTTTAACATTCATTACCTTAAAATTTTAGAATAATATTTCTAGGTTAAATAAGGCTTTTAATAAGCATATTATATGGTATATGTACAATATATGAACAATATATTTATGAATACACATGTACACACACATTTTCAGAACTTAAGAGACCTCAGAAGATAACTCTATCCCTTTTGCTCCATGACCATATCAGTATATAAACAATTTAATATAGGTATCATAATATACATAATTTGACATAACTTAGAAAAACATATTTCATGAGAAGTCATTATTCTACATTTAAATTAAGTTCTTCCTGTTGTACCCTTGAACTTTTATCCCTCATACATTCATTTCAGCAGAAATAGCCATAAGCACTTGAACTACCTATGGTTAAATCTGCTATCATCATCTTCTGAAATCTCACCTGAGGCCCAATCTTTCCTGTAACCTTTCTTAGATAAACCTTGTGTTCAAAGCTTTTAATCAATTTCACTGCTCTCCTGTGTACCCTGTTCATGTTGCATGCATGCATGTTAAGTCACAGAAGAGAATGTTACTTAATGGTGTGAATAAGTTTGTGTATAATGGGAGGATTACATTGATTTTTTCTGCGTACATTTTCTTCATTCTTGTTGACTAATGGTGAAACGTTACTGAACCACCTTAAATTATATTCTGTTCTGAACTCAGAGACTGATTTCCGTTAAATTTTCCATAGAACATTTAGTGAGAATCTAGTATGTCTACAGATTTTTCTCTAAATGTTAACCACATTTGATCTCTTACTCCCATGTTAGCCAATTCTCTGATTTTAGAAGTAAAATATTTTTAAATTATCATGATAGTGACAAATTATCAAACACTGGTCTTGAAATATTCCTTGAGCAAAGTAAGAATTAAGGATTTGTTAAATTAATGAATAGATGTAAAGTGAAGTAATTTCCTTGCCTTCTTTTTTGCCTTTATATTTTTTCATTTGCTGTTACTCATCTTATTTGATGAGTATCATAATATTTGATGAGTATTACAATATTTGGTGAGTTATTACAAGAAGTAAAATGAACTGAGAGTTTTTCTATATTCCTATATTTCTAAATTATTTTCAATAATATTATTTTTTAAACATTTGGTAAACACACTTCTAAACAATCTGAATGTTGTGTTACATTCCCATTATATTATTGTACACATACTTCATGATCAAAATCAAGTTGTCTGCAAATATTAACAGTCTTATTTTCTTCTTTGACAATTAACATGCCATTTCTTTTTATTGCCATATTGTATGAGCTACAACCCTCAGTACAATGTTGAATAAAAGTGGTAGCTAGAATAGTTATCTTGACTCAGTTTCAAGGGAAAATTTCCTATGTCTCACTGCTAAATATTCTATCGAATGTAATAATTTTTGATAAATATATCAGATTAAATAATTTCATACTATTCCTCATTTTCTAATATGCATTTTAACCATAAATAAGTTGTAACTTATATAACATGATTTAAACATGAGATAACTTTATTATTTTTCTGCCTTTTCCTGATAAATGTGATAAACTGCATTCTTTTATTAAATGTTAAACTGTCTATGCATTCCTAATACAAAATCAACATGGTAATTGTGAATTTTCCTAAATTTTGTACAATTGGATTCTATTTGTTAATTTTTATGGTTTCCTAGAGTTCATAATATGTATTTTAAAATGTTAGCAATCTTCAAATATTGTACAACTTTATATATAATGTAAGAAACATTATATGGTTTAATTTTCTCCCCTGTTGATTTAGTGTTGCTATCCATTATAATTCTATGTGCTTCAAAGTCCACAATAACTTATAATACTTCACATTGAATATTCAATATCATTTAATGAAAACAATGAGTAAAAATATATAGTCACTAACTGTATATATTATAGTTTCCATATAAGATCATTTTTGCTCTGTCTGAAGGACTTCTATAAATATTTTTATGATGCAGATGTGATTATAGTGAATAATATTGTCATTGGTTGTTCCTGAAAAAAAAATTAGTTCTCATTTTTAACATGTTTTATTTAGATATAATATTCAAGGTGAATATTCCCTGGTGGCTCAGACAGTACAAGCCTCTGCCTACAATGAGGGAGACCTGGGTTCAATCCCTGGGTTGGGAAGATCCCCTGAAGAAGGAAATGGCAACCCATTCCTGTAATCTTGCCTAGAAAATCCCATGGACAGAGGAGCTTGGTATGCTACAGTCCGTGGCAAAGAGTCGGACACGACTGAGCTACTTCACTTTCACTTTCATTCCTCCATACCCCTAGACTATAAAGAGGCTGCTCCACTGTCTCTGAATTTAAAGATTCAGATAAGATGTCTCCTGACATTCTTTTCTTTTTCCTCTATATATAATGTATCTGTCTCTGTGCAACATTTTTCTAATTATTATTGTTTTAAATAATCATATTAAGACATGCTTTATGAATTTTAAAGCTGATAGTTTATAGAATTCGACACATTTGAAAACTCTACAGCCATAACTTTTCAAATATACTTTCCCTTCCTCTCTCTTTTATCCACTTTAGGAATCAAGTTACATGTGTTATTGCTCCAGGTGTCACTAGAGTTATTTACATTTTTTAAAATTTTGTTTTTAAGAAATCTCTCTGCTTTATTTTAGAAAATTCCTATTGAGATGGGTTTAATCTCATTGAATTTTTCTACTCCATATACAGTCTAGTTAATTTCATTCAGGTTATATTTTATTTAAGTCATTCTAACTTTCATCTCTAGAAGTTTAATTAAGACCTTTTTAATATCTTCCCTTTCTCTCCTTAACATGGTTCTTCTATATCTTCTAGAAAATAGCAGGCATATTTATAACAACAATATTAATACTTGGCTGTGAATGTCATCATCTCTGAATTTCCTTGGTCTATTTCTATTTATTGATTTTTCTCCTTTTTTACAAGATTTCTTTTCTTTTTTTTTAAATTGGGCTCCTAACATAAGAATTTTATATTTGGGTCCTGGATTTTGTTATATTTCTTTAAATAATTTTAGTTTATGGCTCAAATTTAAATTTCTTGAGCATATTTGTCTTGCTTTTAAGCTTTCTTCAGGTGAAGTCACTCAGTCGTGTTGGACTCTTTGCGACCCCGTGGACTGTAACCTACTAGGCTTCTCTGTCCATGGAATTCTCCAGGCAAGAGTGCTGGAGTAGATTGCCATTTCCTTCTCCAGGGGATCTTCCCAACCCAGGGATCGAACCCCGGTCTCCCACATTGGAGGTAGACGCTTTAACCTCTGAGCCACCAGGGAAGCCTCTAATAGCTGGAGGAAACACAATCTATTCATGCTGTGTGGTGCTTAGTCACTCAGTTGTGTTTGACTCTTCACGAACCCATGGACTGTAGCCCACCAGGCTCCTCTGTCCATGGGGGTTCTCCAGGCAAGAATACTGGAGTGGCTTGCCATTTCCTTCTCCATAAGAGGCTTCCCTGGTGGCTCCACACTTCCACTGGAGTGTGTTGCCATGCCCTCCCCTAGGGGATCTTCCCGACTCAGGGATCAAACCCAGGTCTCCTGCACTGCAGATGGATTCTTTACCATATGAGCCATCAGGGAAGCTCAAGAATATTGGAGTGGGTGCTTCTCCAGGGGATGTTCCCAACAGAGGAATCAAACAGAGGTCTCCTCCATTGCAGGCAGATTCTTTACCAGCTGAGCTACCAGAGAAGCTAGAAATTATTCAACCAACCATTTTCTGGTGATAATTTATCTGACCCCACCCTATGCATGTATAGATCAGTATTTGTATAAGCATTTGATAGAATTCCCTTTTATTCTTGGCAGCTCCCTCTTTTCTGGGGAGACTTTACAAATCCTGTTCATGTTGGCTTTCCTAAAATCTAAGCTCTGTTCATTATCTCAATGTGACCATTCAGTTCTTCATTTTCTCCTTTCCTGAAATGTGGTCTGGAAACTTTGTCCAGTTAACAAACTGAAGCAATTATTTGACTTACCAGGTTTTCTCTCGTTCCAGGAACATGGGTTGCCTGTTGTCTAAATACTATAGAAGTTAGCTTCATTCTTGTCTAATTTCTTCTAGTACTTGATTGATAAGAGAACAAATGTAGCATTGATTGGATCTTAAATTGAATGCTTGTTATTATAGATTTTTGTAATTCAATAAAAGCAATTAAGGTAACACATAATAATTTTTCTGTAAGAATTATTCTGGCTACATTTAATATATTTTTATATATTTACTTTTATAATCAATAATTGTTTTGAATTTTCATTGTTTATTAATCATAAAATTTAATTTTACTATAAAACTTGCCAAAATTCCTTATTGCTAAAGAAGGTTTTAATCTGCTGATTTTATTACCAACCTCACTATTCCACACTATGTCTACAAACTTAGGTTATCATTCACCACTGAAATTTCTATTGATATATTATTCCTTGTTAAATATTTAGGGGCTTCTCACCTGAACTGATGGCTCAGACAGTGAAGAATCTGCCTGTGATGTAGAAGACCTGGGTTAGATCCCTGGGTCAGGAACATTCCCTGGAGAAGGGAATGACTACATTGTTGTCCAAAACCATAACATAGTGGTCTTTTTAAAAATTAATATTCATCTATGTGTCTAATTTATCATGACTCAATACCATTCAAAATGCTGAAAAATAAAATTATTTTCAAAAAGACAAAATTGCAAGATTCATTTAAAAATGCTAGATACAATAATATTACAGGTATTTGGTTAGAAAAAAATTCTTAAAAATTTTCTAAGCATTTACTTTCAATTTCTATATGTATCTTACCATGAAATATTTGCACAATGTATAGTGGAGAAGGCAATGGCACCCCACTCCAGTACTCTTGCCTGGAAAATCCCATGGACGGAGGAGCCTGGTAGGCTGAAGTCCATGGGGTGGCTAAGAGTCAGACACGACTGAGCAACTTCACTTTCACTTTTCACTTTCATGCATTGGACAAAGAAATGGAGCCTAGGTCTCCACATAGACCGACAGAACAACCTACCACAGCATGCAAAAGCAAGAAGGACTTTATTTTCTAACTCGAGTTAGGGCACTCCGCCACCTCCAGCGCAGTGGTGTGAGGCAAGAGGGCCCCCGAGCCCAGGGTTACAGGGGTATTTATAGACTTAAAACAAAGACAGCTATTTAGCATAAGCTGATTGGTTATACAATGTACNGTCTCCACATAGACAGACGGACAGATCAACTTACCACAGCATGCAAAAGCAAAAAGGGACTTTATTTCTAACTCGAGTTAGGGCACTCCGCCACCTCCAACGCAGTGGAGTAAAGCAAGAGGGCCCCGAGCCCAAGATTACAGGGGTATTTATAGACTTAGAACAAAGACAGCTATTTGGCATAAGCTGATTGGTTATACAATGCGCGTGTGCGGACGTAAGGCTTTTTGGCATATACTAATTGGCTAGTTTTTGCGCATGCGGGCTTGCTTAGGGGACGTTTCGTGTTATCTGGGCTAGTTCTAACCAGGCTACAGGGAATTTGCTGACTGTCTGAGTCTCAAGGTCGGGGGGATGATAATCTCAGCCCCTTCTGGGCAGTGACCCAACTTTTCCCGTGATTGTAACTTTTTCTTACTTTAGTCCTTGAAGCTTGTCATGGCTTCTGTTAGGTCTCAACACTTGTCTCTCGTACAATGTCACAAACCTCCATCATGGTATAGATGAAGCAAATACAGAATCCTACTACACATAATGGTGTGGAGATTTGTTTGTTTTTGCTCAAGAGTATATTGTGACCATCCTTCAAAGTTAGTACCTATAAAAATGGTAAATGATAAGCCTTATTCATTTTAATAGCAGCATTAAATCCAGTAGAATACAGTGGAATTTATTTGCATCATATCTGATTTAGTTATATTATTACTAGTTTTATTTAGAATGTAATAATTATGACTATGGAATAATCATAATTTTTTAGCTATTCTCTTGAGGAATATGGATATGACCTTTAAATGTTTCAATATTATAAATAGTGTTATACATATATCCTTATTTAGGGTTGTAGCCCCGTACATAATAATACTCATGTGTTAGTGTAAGTTTATATTTATCCCCTTTTTGAATGGGGTAGGGAATGCAGTTCAAGGCCCATACAGTATAGTGCAGTGCCTTCTCCTGTCATTTGTCATCCAGTTCCTCCTGCTTTGTTCTTTATCAAAACAAAACAAAATCCCTGGCTGTGTGATGTTTTTCTTAGTGCATGAACTCCTTCAACTTCTTCTATCTGAGTAGTTGGAATGGAAGAAATGTTTGATTTGAGGATGAGGATTGTAGAATGATTAGATATGAAATCATTATGTGAGTTGTTTGAAGTTTGTTTTTTTTTAAGAGAAAAAAAAGAGGGGGATTCATTGAAGCTATGTTGAAAATTTATCATTTATAGTTCTTCTTTCTAGGTTTTTCAGCCCTCACCTGAAGATCATGAAAAATACGGTGGGGATCCACAGCAGCCTCATAAACTGCATATTGTTACCAGAATAAAAAGTACAAAAAGACGTCCATATTGGGAGAAAGATATAATAAAGATGCTTGGGTTACAAAAAGTATGTACCTATTTTAGTCATCTTTAGTGTTGTTTAAATTCGCTGTAAATTTTCCACTTTTAAAACTTTTAACCTACTTATTTAATATTTCTTTTGTTTAAACGTATTATTTCATGTAATATATTAGAAAGTTTGATTTAGATAGAAGGAGACTGCGCCTTAACCTCTTCCTGACACATGGGACCATCTGCGTTGTTGAAGTTGATCCCTAATGTTGTTTCCTTTGTTTGTAGGCACACACTCCTCAAGTTCACAAGAATATCCCTTCAGTGAATGCAAAGCTCAAAGTGGTTAAACATTTGATAAGGTTTGTTATTTGTTATTCTAGCAATTTCTTAAAATATGTTACCTGGTATGACACTGACAGCATCCTCTCATGTCACAGAATCAAGCCCCTGAAGCTGCCCCAGGGCCTCCCAACAGAGGAGGACATGTCCAACACATGCCTGAAGAGCACTGGCGAGCTGGTTGTGCGGTGGCTTCTGAACCCTGCAGACCAGGAAGCGAAGAAGTGCTGACCACCCAGCAGCTTCAGAGTGAAAAGTGGAAGTCGTTTCTGTTTAAAGATGGTGAGAAAGTGTTCTCATTAAAATATTGAAAAAATTCTAATCCTTTTCGCTGGCTAAACATGGTGTGATTCTTACCTGATGTAGACTTGGAGGTTTTAGTGCTATTAATTGGTTTAATTCACTACCACCCCACCCTTAGTAGTTTATCTCCCCTTCTCCCCCTCTACCCCCCAGTAGTGTAACTGGAAAATGGGTAAGAATAGCAATGTTTAAACACGTGGGTTCAGGTGACACGGTAGCAATCATTAACTTTTTTAAAACTGGTTTTCTCATTTGGAGTCAGCACACACTATAAGTGGTCCTTTAAATTTTTTTTTTAATTTTTAATTGAAGGATAGTTGCTTTACAGTATTGTGTTGGTTTTTGCCAAACATCAACATGAATCAACCATAGGTAGAGATATGTCCCCTCCCTCTTGAACCTCCCTCCCCATCCCATCCCTCTAGGTTGTTACAGAGCCTGTAAGTGGCCCTTTGAGTGAAGACTGTGTTATTTGACCAAAGCTGACCAGATGTGGTTCCTGCCCTAAAGGAGCTTAGTCTGCTCTGCTGGAGAACAGAGATTCAGCCAGAGGCATTAGACATTGGGTATAGCTTGACAGATGGCTGTGTGCTGTCGTGTCTATACGTATATGTGTGGACTTGGCTTCATTCTATTCTTTAACACCCAGTAGTATTTATTTTCTAGTTATAAATCTCATTTGGCCTAAACTTTATTGATATTCCTTGAATTCCTAGAAACCTCTCCCAACAATTGAGGTTTATTATTTAAAAGAGGTAAATGAGAAGGGAAAAATTCTTTAGGGAAAATTATTTTCTTTCATTTCCTTTTCAGATACTTGTAGGGGTGGGGAGAAGTAAGAATTTTAGCAGAGGTTCAGTACCGGAAGATCCTGTGGCAGCTGATAACTAAAGATGATGCTGAAGACTCGGAATTCTAGTTGCCCTTTATTTTCCTTTATTTGCCCTTTATTCTCCTAAAACCTGGCTCAGGCAGCGGTAACATTGGCATACTCGCTGCCTGTGGTCCCGTGTCTGTCCTGTCAAAATCTGGGCATCAAGCAGAAGTGCTGCCTGAAGTGAAGCGAGATCCATGAATTAATAAGCTTCAAGGCAGTCACAGTTTCAGTTCTACAATTACTGAACATCCGGTACCTATATAGCCTGGAGAGGATATAAAGCGGAAGGATGCTAACTTCACAGGGCTGGTTCTAACTGGAGAGATACCTGTTTGCCACAACAGAAGCTGTCCGTGCTTCAGTTAGCTTAAGGCCAGTTGTGAATATGAAAGTTGCCCCTGCTGATGTTTTCCCATCTTTTACTGGGCTAATATTGTTTAACATGGGGAGAGGACCATTGGTTAATTTCTACCCAAAGAGTCTAACAAAGTTTGGATAAGTTATTTTAACCTTAGCTGTGCCTGACTAAAGGAAAATATCTAAGTCTTCATTTGGATGTTTAGAAATGAAATTGTCCAGAAGAGTAAAAGCCTGTTGGGAGATGAGCACAGGCTAGAGCGTTTGTTTTCTGTTGTCATGTTACATGGTGCACAGTCTCAGCTGCTTAAAACCACATGTGCTCATTACCCCACTGTTTGTCTGGGTCAGGCATCTGGGCTTGGCTTAGCTTGCTAGTCCACCTAGGGTCTGACAAGGTTACAAAAAAGGTATCACCCAAAACTGGCCTCTTGTCAGAGCCTTGACAGAATGGGTATCTGCTTCTAAGCTCTCCCAGGTTGTTGGCAGAATTCATTTCCTCGTGGCTATAAAATTCAAGGCAAGTTGCTTCTTTAAAAGCAGCATCAGAGTGAGAGACTCCAGCAAGATGGGTGCTACCTCTTAGGTAACCATGTAAATGCAGTCATCTGGATTCCATCTCCTTTCTTGCATTCCACTGGTTAGAAGCAAGTCACGGGTCCAGCCCACATTCAAGGAGGAGGGACGTTCCACAAAGGCATGACCACCAGGGGCTGGGATCCAGGGGGCCTCCATGAAGTTGATATGCCAAGCCTGGTCAAGTCCATCCTCAAGCTGGACAAGGGGAATCCCAAGATTCATACTCCTTTGCCTCCCATCATCTCAAACCTTTTAGGGACTTCTTTTCTCCTGTCTTTGTGTCTCTGAGAATTGCTTTATTTCAGAAGGTTGGTCTGGCCACTCCTTGGTGAAACCATTGGCCCTTTGGTCAGGCTCAGGGGAGATAAAGTTACCTAAGTACTATCTTTTTAAGAGCCTCTCCAGTTCCCAGGGTCTTCTCAATCTCAATGGTGCCTCTTTCAGTCCAAACACCGGTTTTCTTCATCTTTTCTTGTTTACAGTACTAACTGTTAATAGTATGCTTATCATTCTGTCACAATTTCACCAAAGTTTGGAATTGCACTGGCCACTTGAGGAAGGTTTTGGCATGAGCAAGATTGTGTGTTAGGGAGGTACTTTAGAACAAAAAGTAAAGAAATCTCGATGAAGACATTATTTGTCTGGCATTGAAACATGTATAATATCATATAAGAAACGAATCGCCAGTCTAGGTTCAATGTGGGGTGCAGGATGCTTGGGGCTGGTGCACTGGGATGATCTGGAGGGATGGTGTTGGGGAGGAGGTGGGAGGGGGATTCGGGATTGGGAACTTGTGTACACCTGTGGCAGATTCGTGTTGATGTGTGGCAAAACCAATACAATATTGTAAAGTAAAATAATAATAATAAAGAAAAAACATTATTTGTCTTGTTTTTCTTAAAAAAAAATTCTAAACGACTTTTTTAAATGTACATGTGTATTCTTCCCTTCTCACATTTTGAGGAGTATCAAGTATTGACTTTCGAGCACACAGCTTGATAAAAATATCAAGGGTCTAAATTACTGTCTAAACCATCTGTCACCTTTTTTAAAGTATACATGCCACAATCTGTTTTATACATTTAAACTTGTCTCAACTTTAATATCTTAGGTAAATAATTAATTAAGACTGGGGGACTTCCCTGGCAGTCCAGTGGTTAAGATTCCACACTTACACTTCAGGGGGCGCAGGGAGGTAAGCTCCCACATGCCATGCAGCCCGGCCAAAAATAAAAAAAGACTGGAAGTCTGGACAGTTTCCAAAGAAGAAACAGATACAAAACATTAATCACTAAATAAAAATTTTACCCTTATTTCTTAGAATGGCAATCTAGTGACAAATGGTGAAATGCCTTTGGATAAGATTACTTATATTTCTTTTTTCCCTCGAAAGTAGTAAGATGATATGAAATGATTAAAGAAAAAAATAGCTAAACAATATTTCATTTTCTGTCCTCTAATTTTCTTCATCGGAGAAAAAAATTATTGATCACTTTAGTTAATGATAATGTAGTTAATTATGCATATGTGCCTGCTTAGTCAGTTGTGTCTGACTCTTTGACCCAGTGAACTGTAGCCCTTCAGGCTCCTCTGTCCATGGATTTCCCAGGCAAGAATACTGGAGTGGATTGCCATTTCCTCCTCCAGGGGATTTTCCCAAACCCCCTGCATTGGCAGGCGGGTTCTTTACCACTGAGCTACTTGAGAAGCCCAGAGGGAACATACCTCAACATAATAAGGGCCATATATGACAAACCCACAGCAAACATCAAGCATTTCCTCTTAAGATTAGGACCAAGACAAGGATGTCGACTCTCTCCACTATTACTCAACATAGTTTTGGAAGTCCTAGCCATGATAATCAGAGAAGAAAAAGGAATAAAAGAAATCCAAATTGGAAAATAAGTATGCATAGAAAATCCTAAAGATGCCAGCAGAAAACTACTAGAGCTCATCAATAAATTTGGTAAAGTTACAGGATACAGAATTACTACACAGAAATCTCTTGCAATCCTATACACTAAAGAAGAAAGATCAGAAAGAGAAATTAAGGAAACAATCCCATTCACCATCAGATCAAAAAGAAAATTCGTAGGATTAAATCTACTTTCAGTTCAGTTGGTCAGTCATGTCCAACTCTTTGCAACCCCATGAATCGCAGCACACCAGGCCGCCCCATCCATCACCAACTCCCGAAGTCCACCCAAACCCATGTCCGTTGAGTCAGTGATGCCATCCAACCATCTCATCCTCTGTCATCCCCTTCTCTTCCCACCTTCAATCTTTCCTAGCATCATGATCTTTTCAAATGAGTCAGTTCTTCACATCAAAGTGGCCAAAGTATTGGAGTTTCAGCCTCAGCATCAGTCCTTCCAGTGAACACTCAGGACTGATCTCCTTTAGGATGAACTGGTTGGATCTCCTTGCAGTCCAAGGGATTCTCAAGAGCCTTCTCCAACACCACAGTTCAAAAGCATCAATTCTTCGGCACTCAGCTTTCTTTATAGTCCAACTCTCCCATCCATACATGACTACTGGAAAAAACCATAGCCTTGCCGAGACGGACCTTTGTTGGCAAAGTAATATCTGCTGTTTAACAGGCTGTCTAGGTTAGTCATAAACTTTCCTTCCAAGGAGTAAGCGTTTTAATTTCATGGCTGCAATCACCATCTGCAGTGATTTTGGAGCCAAAAAAAAAGTCTGCCACTGTGTCCACTGTTTACCCAACTATTTCCCATGAAGTGATGGGACCGGATGCCATGATCTTAGTTTTCTGAATGTTGAGCTTTAAGGCAGCTTTTTCACTCTCCTCTTTCACTTTCATCAAGAGGCTCTTTAGTTCTTTGTTTCTGCCATAAGGGTGGTGTCATCTGCATATCTGAGGTTACTGATATGTCTCCCGGCAATGTTGATTCCAGCTTGTGCTTCATCCAGCCCAGCATTTCTCATGATGTACTTTGCATATAAGTTAAATAAGCAGGGTGACAATATACAGCCTTGACGTACTCCTTTTCCTATTTGGAACCAGTTTGTTGTTCCATGTCCAATTCTAACTATTGCTTCCTGACCTGTGTACAAATTTCTCAAGAGGCAGGTCAGGTGGTCTGATGTTCTCATCTCTTTCAGAATTTTCCACAGTTTGTTGTGATCCACACAGTCAAAGACTTTGGCATAGTCAATAAAGCAGGAATAGATATTTTTCTGGAACTCTCTTGCTTTTTCCAGTGAATGTTGGCAATTTGATCTCTGGTTCCTCTGCCTTTTCTAAATCCAGCTTGAATATCTGGAAGTTGACGGTTCACATATTGTTGAAGCCTGGCTTGGAGAATTTTGAGCATTTCTTTACTAGCGTGAGAGATGAGTACAATTGTGTGGTAGTTTGAGCATTCTTTGGCATTGCCTTTCTTTGGGATTGGAATGAAAACTGATCTTTTCCAGTCCTGTGGCCACTGCTGAGTTTTCCAAATTTGCTGGCATATTGAGTGCAGCACTTTCACAGCATCATCTTTCAGGATTTGAAATAGCTCAACTGGAATTCCATCACCTCCACTAGCTTTGTTCATAGTCATGCTTCCTAAGGCCCACTTGACTTCACATTCTAGGATGTCTGGCTCTAGGTGAGTGAGCACACCATCGTGATTATCTGGGTCATGAAAATCTTTTTTGTACAGTTCTTCTGTGTATTCTTGCCACCTCTTCTTAATATCTTCTGCTTCTGTTAGGTCCATACCATTTCTGTCCTTTATTGAGCCCATCTTTGCATGAAATGTTCCTTGGTATATCTAATTTTCTTGAAGAGATCTCTAGTGTTTCCCATTCTATTGTTTTCCTCTATTTTCGCTGATCACTGAGGAAGACTTTCATATCTCTCCTTGCATTCTTTGGAACTCTGCATTCAAATAGGTATATCTTTCCTTTTCTCCTTTGTTTTTCTCTTCTCTTTTTCACAGCTATTTGTAAGCCCTCCTCAGACAGCCATTTTGCTTTTTTGTATTTGTTTTTCTTAGGGATGGTCTTGATCCCTCTCTCCTGTACAAGAAATCTACCTATGGGGGCAAAATTACTTTAAAAAAGTAATAAATTCGTATCAGCAAAAAATAAAAAATGGGGGGAATTGATCATCCTAGGTTAGTTATATGTCTATTAAATAATTTCAGTGAATATATATATATATATATATTTTTTTTTACTTTATTTTACTTTACAATACTCTATTGGCTTTGCCATACATCGACATGAATCCACCACAGGTGTACATGAGCAGTGAATATATTTTTTAAGTTAAAAGAAACATAGTCCTTGGACACAAAGACTGATACCATAAAACTATCTTCTAGAAGTTTTCTCCATTGTTCTAAAATTAAACATTCTCTCCTTGCCCCCACTCCCTTTCTTTTTATTATGAATCTGAACAGGCGCTAGGAANCCTCAGACAGCCATTTTGCTTTTTTGCATTTCTTTTTCTTGGGGATGGTCTTGATCCCTGTCTCCTGTACAAGAAATCTACCTATGGGGGCAAAATTACTTTTAAAAAGTAATAAATTCATATCAGCAAAAAATAAAAAATGGGGGGAATTTATCTTCCTAGGTTAGTTATATGTCTATTAAATACACTTCAGTGAATATATTTTTTAAGTTAAACATAGTCCTTGGACACAAAGACTGGTACCCTAAAACTATCTTCTAGAAGTTTTCTCCATTGTTCTGAAATTAAACATTCTCTCCTTGCCCTCACTCCCTTTCTTTTTATTATGAATCTGAACAGGCACTAGGGAACAGCTTCAGTTAAATGGAAATCACCAGAGGCTCTTGGCTTATTTCAGTCTTTCTTTACCTCCAGTAGCCAAGATGCATATCCACCTTGTCTAAGAACCACAGCAGCAATAATAAAAGTATGAAAACTTCAGTTGATTTAGTTCCTGGGTCTCCATTAATCTTAATGGCTCCCCATGCTGTGCTGTATAGACTTCCACTGATGGTAAACCCTTGGCATCTTTCAGGTAATCACCTAACCTGTGGTAAACTGGTGCTGTTCCTTCACACATTGCTGTCCAATATTGTCACTCTAAACCCAGCCACCTCCTTCCCTCTCCCACAAAGGGACAGCCCACAGTTTGCCTCAGGGAACTAGCCATACCCTAAACTCACCTTCTAAAGGCTCCCCTGAATAATTCTGATTTAATTGTGTAGATTATACATACTTAGAAAATTAAAAATTACTAAGCAGACTGGGTCATCAGACTCAAATTTGCCATTGAAATATAAGCTTTCCTCAGAAGTTATATCCATTCGGATTTCTTTGGTCCCAGAGATTAAGAATCTGGCTGACAATGCAGGGGATATGGATTGGATCCCTGGTCCAAGAAGATCCCACATGCCACGGAGCAAGTAAGCCTGAGCACCCTAGAGCCCGAGCTCCACAAGAGAAGCCACCATGGTGAGAAACCTGAGCACCACAGTGAAGAGCAGCCCACCACTCACACAACTAGAGAAAGCCCAGTGCAGCAACAAAGATCCAGTGCATCCGTAAAGAAATAAATATTTTTTAATATTTAAAAAAGTATATCCATTCAATGCCCTCTCCCAGATCTGCCCAGTAACAAAACTAAGTATTTATAGTGACAGGCTAGGCAGCTGATTTGGAGTTATTCGGTGACATTGAAATGCTTTAGAAACAAATGTCTGATCATCACAGGAGCCCTACAAAACTGACAAAGAATTAAATAGCCTTGAAGTGCTTTTCTATATGTAAGGAGGTGGACATAATAAAAAGTGAAACTTAGCAAGTATGTTTTGTGATATTACCCACAAAGCAGAGGAAAATCAGCAGCAACGTTGGGCCAGTATTGGTAGGGTAATTTTAAAGATCCCACTGAGGGTTTTTCCACTGCACGTCCTACCTGCCAGCAATGCAGTTCTGACAAGACTAGACAGGATGTTCAAAGTCCCTTTGAACACCTTGATTTTCTCTCAACTGGTGGTGATTGGGGGTGAGGCAGTGTATTTCTGGTTGTATTTACATACTACAGGGCAAGCACAACTGTGGATATAAGGATAAATAAAACCCCTGATTCTCTAAAGGAGCCTGCTGGATTCTGGGATGTTTTCAGTGTGTTCATTGCTTGGGTTTTATAATCTGGGACTCTGGCTTTGTAAGACTTGTCACAAGACTCATGATCCTTTGGTTTCTGGTACTTGCCTGTGTTATGGTTGGTCATTGTAGTTATTGTTCAGCTACTAAGTCATGTCCAACTTTTTGCAACCCCATGAACTGCAGCACGCCAGGCTTCCCTGTCCTTGACTATCTCCTGGAGTTTGTCCAAACTCACGCCCATTGAGTTGGTGATGCCATCTAACCATCTCATCCTCTGTCATCCCTTTCTCCTCCTGCCTTCTATCTTTTGTCATTGTATCCTGTCCAAAATCTTAAATGCTGCTGTGCAGTCACTGTCACATCAGATGACTCAGCGACTCATCCTATGACAGAAGAGGGGGCATTAGCTGTGGTCCAATAAAGACTATGCCCTCTGGACATCTTCCTGGTCTCACCTGGCAAACTTTCCTGTTTTGTTTTTCTTTTTTTCCACACCCCATGGCATTCGAGATCTTAGTTCCCCAACCAGGGATGGAACCCAGGCCCCCTCCAGGGGTCCTAACCGCTGGACCCCCAGGGAATTCCCTGAATCAGCAAACTCTTAACAATTCAAAAATCTGGCTGTCGTGGATTCATGCCTGTGGTCTGACTTTGTCTTTGGCCAAGGAGGATCATTAGAGAAAAACAACTCTGACAATCAGGAGCTGGCTTGGAACCATCACACCTTGGTGTGTCTAGGAGCTGGAACGATTTCACAGATCACCAACATCAGATAAAGCCGCTGTGTGACTGTTGGTGGTTTAGTTGCTAAGTTGTGTTCAACTCTTGTGACCCCATGGACTGTAGCCCACCAGGCTCCTCTGTCCATGGGCTTCTCCAGGCAAGGATACTGGAGTAGGGTGACATTTCCTTCTCCATCTGTGACTGACGGATCAAGACAAAAACAAGCTCGTTGTATAATCATGTCTGAGCATAGATGAAAACACCAATATTGTTCAAGCCAGAAAAATGACTGAACATTCCCCTCTTCTGAGTAATGTGGGGGCTGCTGCTCCTTGTCACACAGCTTCAGCCTCACTTCTTCCCTCTCACCTTCTAGATGAGATTAATGAAGACACCAGTCATAGAGCCATCTTTTTCCTGACAGCGTCTAATCCTGAGCAACCCCTGCTTCTTTGAACACTCATCAAAATCATCTAATAAAAGCCCAAATCCTGTAAAGCCCTTCCCAAAGAACTTTTTCTGAGATGCAGTAAAGGGAACTTACCAAGCTCCAGATGTGTCTTTTGGTCTGTGGTGAACCAGCACTCTCTATGCTAATTCTTTTTTTTTTTTTTTTTGGCTGCGTCAGGTCTTAGTTGGGGCACTTTGTTGTATCATGCAGGTTCTTCCATTGTATTGCACGGGCTCAGGAGTTGCAGCGTGGGCTTAGTTGTCCCATGGCATGTGGATCTTATTTCCCTGACCAGTGGTTGAACCCAAGTCGCCTGCATTGCAAGGTGGATTCCACTGGACCACCAGGGAAGTCCCCTGATGCTAATTCTTGTTGCTGTCATGGTCTAAGCTGCTAGGATCTCTCCTTAAGATTATTCCACTCAGCCTCCACCTCTTTAGAGTATCTCTGTGCTCCTAGCTTCACCACAGGTAACCCAGTCTGCTGGTTCCCCTGCCTGGAGAACTTGCCAGAAAGAAACTCAAGCGGTCCAAGTCTTCCTTTCTCTTCTGTGCAGGGGGATCCATCACTTCCCTGCTTTCTGTATTCTGTTTCCCAGCATGGCTGGTACAATTCCAGGCCCTCAGGATGGCTTGGCATGACATGTGAGGGGAATCTCCAGGGAAGAGAATGTGAGGTCAAGCCATCGGGGTGAGGAACAGGGTGCAGGGAACAGGGTGGGAGTAGCCATTAGGTACTGCTGCCCCACCAGGACACCCTGCCCCTGTTCCTCCCTGTCTGAGGCTTGTGCCTTGCCCTCCGCATTCCCAAGGACATCCCTGATAAGGGCCACTGTCAACAACTGCATGTCATGATCTGGCTGTGAGGTGTCTTCATACATGTACATTTATGGAATCTCCCAGAGCTGGCATTCTGCTGTTTGAGGAGCCTGGAGAAGATGCTGCTTCCACTGTTCCCACTTCAGTGTCCACAGCCCTCTTGCTGAGCCTCCCTGACACCAGCCTCCACCTTCTCAGTGGGCCCTACAAGCTCTCCCAGCCTCTGCTGGAGTGCCTTCCACAGGCCCATTTTCCCTCACCGCACCTGTCCAGGCTCCCCTCATCACTTTCCCACCTCATCACTGGCTTTTGTTTTGCCCCTCCCTTCTCACTGGCATTTCCTGCTCCCACGGCTGCCTCACCACTTTGCTCCAGAGTGCCCTAGCCACTGTGTCCTCCTAATCATCACTCATCCTCTTCATTCCACCTCATCCCCTCTGGCTTCCTTATCTTGGCCACCAAGGTCTTCTCTGCCATTAGTCCCATCTCTTTCCCACCAGAGCCCTTTGTGCCCTTGAACTACAGTCTTTTTGGACGACCCTCCAGCCCCCAACAGAGCACACTCAGATACACACTCTTGTTCCCCAACTAGACTCCGCCTTTGTCTCTGGGTGTCTCTTCTGTACCCCCATGTTCATAGCAGCATTATTTACAATAGCCAAGACATGGAAATAACCTAAGTGTCCATCAATTGCTGAATGGATAAACAATGTGGTTGTATAATGAGCACTGCATACTAAATCACTGCAGTTGTGTCTGACTCTTTGTGATCCTTTGGACTGTAGCCCTCCAGGATCCTCTGTCCATGGGATTCTCCAGGCAAGAATGCTGGAGTGGGTTGCCATGCCCTCCTCCAGGAGATCTTCTTGACTCAGGGACTGGACCATTGTCTCTTATGTCTCCAGTTGGCAGGCCACTTCTTTACCACTGTACCACCTAGGAAGCCCCATATTATTCAGCCATAAAAAGAAGGAAATCCTATCATTTGCAACAATAGGAATGGACCTTAACAGCATTATGCTAAATCAAATAAGTCAGACAGAGAAAGACTAATGGTGTATGATATCATGGGGACTAATATGGGGACTCTTAAAAAAAAGAAAGAAACAGCTCATAGGAAGAGAGATCAGGTTTGTGGTTACCACAGGCAAAGGTCCAAACTTCCAGTTATAAGCAAATAAATCCTGGGAGGTAATGTACCATGTGATAACTTGTTAACACTGCTGTATGATGTATTTGAAAGTTTGTAAGAGAGTAGATCCTAAGAGATCTCTTCACAAGTTAAATTTTTTTTTTCATTTTAGTGTGTCATCATGAGATGATGGACATGAACTAACTTCATTGTGATCATCATTTCATAAAATGTGTAAATCCCATCATTGTGCTGTATACCTTAAACTTACACAGTATTATGTGTCAGTTATGGGGGCTTCCCTGGCGGCTCAGTGATCAAGAATATGCCTGCTAATGCAGGAGGCATGGATTCAACCCCTGAGTCAGGAATATTCCCTGGAGGAGGAAATGGCAACCCACTCCAGTATTCTTGCCTAGAGAATCCCATGGACAGGGGAGCCTGGCAGGCTGCAGTCTGCAGTTGAAAAGAGTCAGACACGACTGAGCAACTTTCACATACACGGTACATTCATTAGAGAATAACATTAATTTGCCATTGCTGATCAGTATTCAATGAGTAATACCTTTACTAATAGGGGTACTAATGTACGCTTTGCATACAAAGCTGCTATTGAAACACACTCTCAGGTGGACATTCACCCCTTTGCTCTTTGAGCAGAAGGCTTCTCTCCTCTCAGATTGCGTCTTCCATACTCTGAAGATACCCATGACTCTCACAACTTCCCCCTCCAACTCTGCTCTCACTGGGGGTACTAGACCTCAGGACTTTTCAGAGGTCTTCCCTGGTGATGATAGTTAAGGCCTCTACAGATCTCCATAGTGTGGACACTCTCCCCAGATCCACCTGAGAAGACCCCAAGGCCCAGAACCATCCATAGAGCCTCATGCTCCTCATCTGTCTTCAAAGAATGCCGAGTATATGAGACAACATGGTGATAGACCCTATCTCTTAGCACTGCTCTGTAAATAAGAGCATAGACAGATGCTAGAAAGATAGATAACAGAAACTAAAACAACCCATGCAGTGCACATATAGGAAAGTCTTCGCAAGCACCACAGTGTTGAGCAACTGTGAGGAAAACTGTGTTTTGTTCACTCATAAACCCCACAACAATACCTTCAAAACTGTACTGCACTTAAGATGTATCTTTTTTCCCTAAGATACTCTTGTCAAAACATTCCAGAACCCAGGACAATCCTAAGATCCGTTAATTATATTTTTGCAAGAAAATGAAACTAAAAATGTGTGTGCATAATCCAGTTTAACCTAATTAGTATGCTTTCTATAACTTCAATAAAGGATAGGAACACATATTGGAACAAAATTTTTATCTGATCACTTTTATGTTAGATCCATGGACACAAAGCTCAACAGATACCTGAGCAGGGAACTCTTTTTCTTTAGAGAGGACTCCAAAAAACCTCAAAGCTGTAAGCGATAAGGAATTTTTGTTCTTTACCTGTGAAAAGGCTAATCCAGATTCTCTGGCTCCCAATTCCTTAAGTCAGAAATAGCACATCTTTGAAATACCTTGACTGAGAGTTCACTTTGTAACATGTCTTTGTCTTAATTTTAGAATTCAGTATGGGAAAAAGGCAGGAAGCAGTGACGGAAAGCTGGGGAATAGAGGCAGCAGGAGGGGACGCCAAGCCCATGGAAGAGCCTTAGGAAATGACGAGGTTTGTGTAGACCTAAGAGTTCAGAAGAGGCAGACAGCCTGAGGAACAGGTGGAGGAGCACAGATCCTGCAGAGGGAGGACCATGAGTGTGAGCGACTGAGTGAAGGGCATAGTGAAAGTGAAGTCGCTCAGTCGTGTCCAACTTTTTGCGACTCCGTGGACTGTAGCCTACCAGGCTCCTCCATCCATGGCATTCTCCAGGCAAGAATACTGGAGTGGGTTGCCATTTCCTTCTCCAGAAGGACATAGTGGGAGCGAGAATTAGGTAGGCTAGGAGAAGACACGGTCAGGAGCAGAGCCACACAGAGAATTAGGGAAGCCAAACCTGTTGATTTTCACAACATTGACTTGTGATGTGCAGACAGATAAGATGGGATGCTCACACTCATGGCTCCATATGGTTTGCTAGTTTCAAATTACAGTGAACAGCCTCCAGCAACTTATTCCATTCTTTAAAAAATGAGAAAAGCTGTTTTTCCTCAATGATAATTACACTCAAACTGGATTTGACAAAGCCAAGCACTGGAGTGGTGTTGCTACTCTTTGCTGCTGTTAAATTTGAGCTTGTCAATCAAATAAGAATTCAACCTCAGGCAACCAGCAAAAAAGATAAACAAGTGAAACAGAAATGAGAAGCAATTCACATCCAGATTCCGGTGGCTCTGGTGTGCAGCCCTTCTCAGGATGCCAGAGCCTGCAGATTCGTGTAAAACAGTGGTCCCTAAACTTTTTGTCACCCGGGACCAATTTCCTGGAAGACAATGTTTCCAGGGACTGGGGGTGGGGATGTGGTTTCAGGATGATTCAAGTGCATTAAATTTATTGTGCATTTATTTCTATTATTACATCAGCTCCACTTCAGATCACCAGGCTTTAGATCCTGGAGGTTGGGGACCCTGTTGTAAAGTGTTCAGGCTCTTTAACCTCAAAGGCACAGCCAGAAACCATGCCTCCCCATCCCTTTCTGCCCTTCACATTTTAAAGCTTCAGCCATGTTTTTACCTGTCATCTTCTTAGAAATAAACAGCATAGCTTTTCTGAGGAGCGTATTGAGTGAACCCAAGGAGTGTCTACGCGGCATAACTCCTTTCGCACTTTAATCTGCGTTTTGTTCTTTGTGTTTTTTCTCATTGGCCAGGCCTTCCTTTGTGTTCTTTTGACTAAAGCCAGCCTCTGTTCCAGGCATTTGTGAGGTTTGTTCTGGGGTCGGGGAGATGGTCAGGATCTTAGTTCCCTGACCAGTGACTGAACATGCAGGAGAAATAAGAGACACGGGTTCAATCCCTGGGTCGGGAAGATCCCCTGAAGGAGGGCAAGGCAACCCACTCCAGTATTCTTGCCTGGAGAATCCATAGACAGGGGAGCCCGGCTACAGTCCATAGGATAACAAAGAGTTGAACACGACTGAAGCAACAGCACATGCTAGAGGGAGGAAAGAGAGGTTTTCTGGAGAGTGCCCTATACACAAGCAAGGGCCTTGTTATGTCCCTAGACATTTCAGGATCCTCAGTTGATTTACAACTTCCAGGATCTGCATGTCGGCATCTCCTTCCCTTGGAAGTGCAGGTAAGTACACCGCCTAGTTGCACGGCAGGCCAGAAGAGCAAAGAATTAACCTGCTCTCCCCTCAACAGGCAGATACTCAGTCAATGGCTCTTAGAAGTTGATGCACAAATACCCCAGCTCCTTGTCCCTAGAGTGTAATATTAATAATGCTGCAGTGTGTGTTTTGTACAATTCCTTGATGTTTGCTTGGAGGACCAAACTCCAATGCCCACTGTGGTAGCAGGCTTGATGACATATGTTTTATGAGTTGTCTTCCCTTCCCTGTATCCCCGAGCCAATTCATACCAGCATTCCCTGCACCTCTCAGATAAACCACCTGCACCTCATGGTCAGGGTCAGGGTCTACTTCTATGGTAACCAAACTATGACACCTTAAATATGGACTCTCCTCTACAACATCTGGTATCTCAGTCATAAGTCATCATACTGTTTCTCATTTTTAAATTATTTTGCAATGATCTCACCTGGGTGTACTTTATTGTTTTAGTGGTGACGTTGAAGGAGTTTGCAATTAAATGGAGAACATGTTTGTGGTTTCCCCCACAGAAGAAATCATTCTTGAGCAAAGTGAATGTCTAGAGAATGTCCTGGATTGCCTATACGCAGAGGTAATAATCAAAATATTTAACAGCTGATACAGCATGGTCCTCATCTGATCATAGAAGATGCTGGCCTGTATACTGCAGGGCTGTCACAGTGAAACACAGGGGTCCCAGTTCTGCCTGGGTCACATCTTCAGGCAGGGTTGAGAGGTCATTGAGCAGAGAAGGATTTACCTGGCTTTCTCCAGGGGGGGCTCAGATGTAAGTGGTTATGTTTTTTTTGGCTGTGCTGAGCCGTGGTTGCTGCTCGAGGGCTTTCTCTAGTCTCGGTGAGTGGGGCTACTCTTTGTTGCGATGCGAGGGCTTCTCATTGCGGTGACTTCTCTTTCTGTGGAGCACAGGCTGTAAGGCACAAGGGCCCAGCAGTTGCAGCACACAGACTCAGTAGTCTCAGAGCAGGTGGGATCTTCCCAGACCAGGGATCGAACCCCTGTCCTCTGTATTGACAGGCAGATTCCTATCCACAGGACCAGGGAAGTCAGGTGGGTATGATTTTGATTCCTTCTCAGAAAAAGAAGTTATGCATAGAAACATTCATCAAATATCTCTGAAGGAAGCTAAAGGCCCAGCAAGGACCACATCAGCAGGGACTTTGAGAACTTTACAATCCAATATGTTACTGGTGTTTTCTCCTAAGTATGGAAGTAAAAGCCACACTCTACCTGAGGTTTCAGGAGGAATGTCTCTTCCCCATGGTAGGTGGTCTGGGAAAGACCAAAAAACAAAGCAGCCAGCTCATGGATATGTGTATGATCCAAGACAGTCCATCAGACTCTCTCCCCTGGGACGATAAAAGTGAAGCAGAATAGTGAAAGGATGGGAGAAAAAGGCATTGGAGTGCATTTATGCAGTGAGCGCACTAGTTGATTCATGCAGTAGGGTGCTACAAAACACGGTCAACTGGTTCCTGCTACCCAGAGTCCAGAGTTGCCTGGTTTCTCTTCTTGTCCTCGATCTTCTCATTGGCTCTGTGAGCATTTTTATGGCCTTTCAGTAATTTCCTTTTATTGCTTAAAATTTTGAGGATTGGCTTTTACTTGCACCTAAAGAACCACAACAAATTCAGGCCCAATATGCTTATCTTCAGCCACATTTTGTGGAGAATGGACCCCTTGAAAGAGCATGTGGCGGCAACTACTGACTAAAAAGGGAAGAAGAGAAGCCAGTCCCTGGATCTTCAAAGAAGAGGAAGAAGACATAGGAGGAGTGGGCCTGAGGGATGTGGTCCTTGAGAAGGATTAGCTTTGCCGAGGTTGGCTCTCAGGTGCCCAGGGAGCTCAAATTCCACCCTGAGAATCTGACGGTTTCTCCACTGTCTCCCAGGTTGGCTTATGAGTCAGGCATCCCTCACAAGCAAAGCTCCAGGGGCTTGAGCAGATGCTGGGAGGAGGTCCAAGACTCAGGTCAGGCTCTCTTCTTTTTAGTAATTCTGGTAAGACAGGGAGTGTGTGGGCATTGAAATCATGAACTAGGACTTCCTGGTGGTCCAGTGGTTAAGACTTTGTGCTTCTACTGCAGGGAGCACAGGTTCGATCCCTGGTCAGGGAACTAAGATCCCACATGCCGTGTGGTGTAGTCAAGAAAAGAAAAATCGTGGGCTAAAATGAGGCCCTGCTGGAATAGGCAGACTTATTCCTAAGAATATGGTAAGAATACATAATTTACTGTGATATTCACTTTTACTGCACAGTAATTATGCATATATCTATATATATCTCACAGAAAACATAATGTGAACTGGAAGGATTTTCCTTTTTTTATGCTTATTTGCATGAAGAAGAATAGGAAATGAATTTTTTGTCTTAAGTGCAACCATTCTTTGCCAGCATTGAGTACAACACACCTTATCAAATCCTCAAAGAGGGGTCATATGAGCACCTACCAACCTGGCCCGCCCATGGAGCTTTGTTTAGAAGCCATGTGTCTTATAGAACTTAGCTCGGGCTAAAATATCATTGACATAGTCAGCCTGTATGTCATCAGAGGTGGCAATGGCTTCAGTTCCTGACTTGAAGGCTGAGAGACCACCTGAAATGAAACCAGAGGTTCAGGTTGAAAAATTAACTTTCAACAGAAGTAAGCTATGAGCAAATCTCCAAAAGCACAGTCCCAGATCTTCTTTCCTCCTTCCTCCCCTCCTCAGAGGATCTACTTCCTCAAGAGTCACTGAGAAAATTCCAGATTGCTTTCCTTCTCTCTTTTTCTAGAAGCTTTTGTTTTCTTGCTGCAAAAGTCAGATTTGCTTCTCATTTCTTTACCAATCTTCACTCTGAGAACACTTGTAACATTGTCTCAGTCATTCAATAACTCATTTATTCACTCATTCATTCAATAAGTGTTTTTAAGCAACTACTGTGCACTAGGCTGGGTGCCACACTGACTTACATACTGCACAGTGGTGCCCGAGACATACTCATTTCTTTGTAGGGGTATATGTGCAGTATGCACGTGTGTGTTATACCCTAGAAAGTTAATCTTCAGTAGTTACTCATGTGTTTAACATAACTGTGCTCTGCTTGGATGTCTAGAGAAAAAGACCTCTGGTCCTGATCCCTGCCTTCTAGGACCTTGAAATAGAATATAGAAACTGTTATTCAAAAATCAGGCTGTAAATTCTGGAAGGAGAGAGGTACTTGCATATGGGTCCATAGGAGGTGTGGTTGAATGTAAAAGGAGAAGGAACCAGGGAACCTCAGAAAGCAATCTGGTTGTTCTGGCCAGGATGACTGGGTATATTATAGTGCCTAGAAACTGTTTATTCAAAAATCAGGCTGTAAAGTCTGGAAGGAGAGAGGCACTTGCATATGATGGGTCTGTAGGAGGTGTGGTTGAATATAAAAGGAGAAGGAACCAGGGAATCTCAGAAAACAATCGGTTGTTCAGGCCAGGATGACTGGATATATTATGGTGTCTCCACAGAGACAGAAAATAAGAAGAAAAAGCAAATGAATAATGGGAGGCTAGTGAGTTAATTCACTTCCCCGTGGCTCAGCTGGTAAAGAACCCACTTGCCAATGCAGGAGATGCAAGAGATGTGGGATCCCTGTGTTGGGAAGATTCCCTGGAGAAGGAAATGGCAACCCTCTCCAGTATTCCTGCCTGGGAAAGCACATGGACAGAGGAGCCTGGTGGGCTACAGTCCGTGGGGTCGAAAAGAGTCAGGTACAACTGAGTGAGCAGGCAGAGTTGATTCAGTCTGGGAGATGCTGAACCTGAGGTGGTCTGTGATCAGCTTAGAAGGCATCTTTCCCTGGACATATCATGGTACTTAAAGCCCTGCTGTCACTGAGGATGCTCACGGGGTAAACATCCATTCCAACAATTCAGAAAGTGGGCAACAGTTTCTTGCACCAGGGGGGAAACATCCACCAGAGAAAGGCAAACATATTCTTTTAAATGATCACGCTAGCTCTCAGGGCATCACTCAAGGACCAATGATTGGCTCAAGGACCAATGAGAAGTCTTCCCTGGTGGTTCAGTGGTTAGAGATTCCCTGCCAAGCCAGGGGACACGGGTTTGATCCGTGGTCCTGGAAGATCCCATGTGCCATGGGGGCAATCTAGCCTGTGAACCACAACTACCAAGCCTGTGCTCTGGAGCTCCCGAGCCGCAACTACCGAGCCCATGCACTGCAACTGCTGCAGCCCGCGTGCCTGGAGTCCATGCCAACCCGTGTGCCTGGAGCCCATGCCAGCCCGCCTCCACAGTGTGTGCTCCACAGCCAGAGAGTAGCCTCCAGTGGCCACAACTACAGAAAATCCTGAGTGCAGCAACGAAGACCCAGCGCAGCCATAAGTAAGTAAATGTTTTTTAAAAAGGAGAACCAAGGAGAGATGTAAAAGGAACCCCAACGTCTGGCAGAAGGGGAATGGAAGCAGAAAAGAAGACCACTCGGGGAGCTCAGTGCTTCAGAGAGCGTTCGGGCTCCCCCCAGGTCCAGTGCTGCCCTGGTGGGCCTGGGCCCAGGAATACCCAGGCCACACCCGGCCTTCAGGGCTCCTTTACTCACCGCTCTTCTAAACAAAGCACTACACATCTGGCCTACCTTTGAGGTGCTGAGCCACACTCCAGCTGGGGAATTTTTTCTGGATTGCCTTAATTCTGTCTGTGAGAATCCCAACAGCCTGCAAAAGGTGTTCTTTGCCATCCCAGGTACCAACAGGACGATGAATGTTTTTATCAAGCTAGAAAATTCAGATAAGAATGTCAGCATCTGAATGGAACAAGACAGGTCTCTGTTGTCCTGATTTCTACTCCTTATGTTCAAGGTCATGGGCACTGCCTTGCCCCTTTTCTCTGTTTCCACAGAATCAATTCTAAATGTCCTTTCTTTCATAGGAAAGGGAGTCTGAAAAACAAAGTAAGATTTGGGAGAACTCGGTGTGGCATAGTTTAAGTTAAGCATTCAAATATTAACAAAAAAATAAAGGAAAAATTTGTTTTAAAAAAAATAATGAGCACCCAAAGTCTAGATACTTGCAGTCAAAAGTATCTTTTTTCTAAGTGGGCAGACTGGAAGTCTGGGTTTCTCAGACCATTCAAAATAAAGCCTGGTGGAATTCCCTGGTGGTCCAGTGGTTGGGATTCGGTGACTTCACTTCTGGGGCCCAGGTTCAATCCCTGCTCAGGGAACAAAGATTCTACAAGCTGTGTGACACAGCCAAAAAATAATTAAATATTAATTTTAAAATAAATTAAATATTAATTTTAAAAGCCTGGAAGCAATTCTGAAAATTTGAGTCCCTTTCCTCCAAATTGCCTAACGAACAATTTGGTTCAAGTAGGATTTCATTATAATGTTTTGATCTACATGGATGAAATTTACTATTTCATGAACCTCAAGTGGATACTGGTAATAGTGCCCTTATTTTTTAATAAAATTTTCTCAGTTTAAGTATATTGCATAGTATTCATTGCAAATTGTTGTTATAACACCCGTAAGATACTTTTTAAAAAAGACATCAAATAACTGGTATATCTTGACATGTTACAGAATTACCAGCAAAAATCATGCAAATACCAGTGTTTTAAAGCCTAGGATAAATGCAAATAGATGCAAATAATCTATTAGGAAGGATGGAGTGGGGCTGATGAAAAGCTTCTGGTTGAGTACCTGCATCAGGCCAAATTTAAGTCCTGTGTGGTCCCAGCCATCCAGCAGGATGGTTCCACCGTGGCTTTCTCTAGAGATGATGGCTGCAATGAGAGCAGGGTCCACGCAGTGCAGCAGTCCAATTTCTTTGATCAGAATTTGATAAGACTGTAAGGCCTTCAAATCCATCTCAGCAAACATCTCAGAACCACGGATGCCTGCGTCAATAGAAAATAAACGGTGTTCTCCACTTCATAAGAGAACTCTTTTTCAGTTTAACAAGTAAGCCACAGCTCCTGACTGTAGCCCCTAAGGCTTGGGACAACCATTTTAGGACATTTTTGATCTCTGATTGCATAAACCCAGAAAGGTCCATAGCCCAGATAGATATCACTTATACTTTCTTTATTGTTCTTCTGTTTTCAGCCACATTTGGCGCAAGAGGGGAAGTCTTGGACATGAAGTCAGCCAACCTAAGTTTGAGTCTGGTTCTGCTGCTACCTAGCCCCAGAAACTTGGGAAGTCCTTCCTCCTTGCTAAGCCTCAGTTGTCTGATCTGTAAATTGGGAAAGTAGGATTAGATTGACTTTGCAGTTGCTTCAGACTCTGACATGCTAATACTGAGACAATGTGAAGAGTCTTCGGAACGGAAGACCAGGAGAGGACATACAGGGAGCTTTGCCCAAGATGCTCATGCAGTAACGTGAAGCAAACCCAGCAACAGATGGAAAACAGAGCAAGAAATGGACATTTTACTATGTAGAAGTAACACATCTGGGTCAGGTTTGGAAAGGATGAAGGGAAAACAGAAGTTTGTTAGATGGGTCGGGATTCTGTTTTCCTCTAGTTTTTAATTTTGATAATGCAGCTATAAAAATGAACTTCTCAAAATTAAGCTACTTCCTAAGAAAGAATCTGAAAATGATGAAAGGAGGCCAGCTAGATGCTTGCATGGCCTTACACTCACCGCAGGCAATCATCCTGGTGTTATCACAGGGGACACCAGGGGTCTCCATGGTCGTGATGTCGCCGTAGCAGCCATGGTACAGGCGGAAGTGCAGGCGAGGACTCATTGTGTGAGTGAAGGAGTGTGAGCCCCTAGAAGAGCCTGTAGGGCAGAATGATAACTCGCCTGAAACCTTTGAGGAAATACTGCTCGAGTTGCTCTTATGAGTATTACTAAACCAATGGCAAAGCCATAGGCTTAATCCTCCCAAACCCCTCTCCAAGACCCCAGAATGGCTCACTAGACAGAACAGAACAGAAGATTCCCTCTTCCCACTCTAGTCCAACCTTAAAAAAA
>SJYV01051294.1:0-14304 GCA_006410875.1 Neotragus pygmaeus
AAAGTTATGACCAACCTAAACTGCATATTAAAAAGCAGAGACATTACTTTGCCAACAGAGGTCCGTCTAGTCAAGGCTATGGTTTTTCCAGTAATCATGTATGGATATAAGAGTTGGACTATAAAGAAAGTTGAGTGCCAAATAATTGATGCTTTTGAACTTTGATGTTGAATAAGACTTTTGAGTGTCCCTTAGACTCCAAGGAGATTCAACCAGTCCATCCTAGAGGAGATCAGTCCTGGGTATTCATTGGAAGGACTGATGCTGAAGCTGAAACTCCAATATTTTGGCCACTTGATGCAAAGAACTGACTCACTGGAAAAGACCCTGACGCTGGGAAAGATTGAGGACAAGAGGAGAAGGGGACGACAGAGGATGAAATGGTTGGATGGCATCACCAACTCAATGAGTTTGGGTGTAACTCCGGTGTTGGTGATGGACAGGGAAGCCTGGCATGCTGCAGTCCATAAGGTGCAAAGAGTTGGACATGACTGAGTGACTGAACTGAACTGAACTGTATTTTTATATACAAAGAAGTTACTGATTAACATTGCTGACTTTGTAATGAGACACCTCACTGATTCTCTTATTTTTTCTAGTAGGGTTTCAATTTTTCTTTTTGGGTTTCATCACATGGATAATCATACTATTTTGCAAATATGAATAATTCTGTCACTTTCATTCACTTCATTTATGTAGTTGCTTCAGCTAATACATACATAAATGTATGTTACCATGATATTCTCAGCTTTACCTTATTCATCATAAGGTGGTTGTTTTTTTCTATTCATTTTATTTACTTTCTTGTTGTTTTGGTGTTTCGTATGGATTGCTTTTTAATACAGTTATGAAATTCTATGTTTAATTCTGTTTATTTTTTAATTTTTGGTAATATTAAAAGTTTATGTATTTTTAATATTTCTGTTTGCTGCTGCTACTGCTGCTAAGTCACTTCAGACATGTCCGACTCTGTGTGACCCCATAGATGGCAGCTAACCAGGCTCCCCCATCCCTGGGATTCTCCAGGCAAGAACACTGGAGTGGGCTGCCATTTCCTTCTCCAATGCAAGCAAGTGAAAAGTGAAAGGGAAGTCACTCAGTCATGTCCGACTCTTCATGACCCCATGGACCACAGCCTACCAGGCTCCCCTGTCCATGGGATTTCCAGGCAAGAGTACCAGAGTGGGATGCCATAGCCTTCTCCAGAAATATTTCTGTTTATCTTCCTAAATTTAAATAGTATATTTAACATCTACTTACTGACTTATCAGGTTGAATGATATCTCTTGGTTTTTCTCTATTGATAAGAAAGATATTCATGTACTTAAACTTCCTCCCACTCCTCTCTTCCCTCATACCTCCACATTTTTGTAAGCTCAATTAAAATTTGTACATTATCAGTGTTTACATCCTTTATATTCTGTTCTATAATTATAATTCCTGTATTTTTTCATTTTAAATTACAAATATTAATGGAATCAGTACTTAATCCCAGGCGTATCATACCATGGCTTCTCCATGTTTTGGTTCTTTACTGTTTGAGTTGACTAGACTTTTGTGTAAGTACATTTTTTGCAAAAGGGACTCAGGAGCAATACTATCCTGTAAAAACTTCTGTATATGTTGTGATTTGGGATTTTTGACCAATTCTTAATTTCTTTAAAATGGAATTTTCTCCAACACAACAGACAGGGCTTAATCTCCAAAATATACACAATATACAACTAAATAACTAAAAAACAAACAATCCAATTGAAAAATGGGCAGAAGACCTAGACAGACATTTCTCCAAAGAAGATAAACAGATGGCCAACAGGCACAAGAAAACATGCTCAACATCACTAATTATTAGAGAAATGCAAATTTAAACCACAAAGAGATACCATCTCACATCAGTCAGAATGGCCATCATCAAAAATTTTAAAGAAAATAATTGCTGGAGAAAAAAGAACCCTCCTACACTGTTGGTGGGAGTGTAAATTGGTACAACCACTATGTAGAACAGCATGGAGTTTCCTTAAGAAACTGAAAATAGAGAAATCCCACTCCTGGGCACATATTTGGAGAAAATCATGGCTCAAAAGGATATATGCATCCCTATGATCATCACAGTATTGTTTACAATAGCCAAGACACGAAGCAACCTAAATGTCCATTGACAGATGAATGGATAAAGAATGTAGTACATATATACAATGGAATACTACACAGTTATAAAAAGAATGAAATAATGCCATGCACAACAACATGGATGGACCTACATATTTTCATACTAAGTTAGAAAGAAAAATATCATATGATATCACTTATATGTGGACTCTAAAAAAATGATACAAATGAACTTATCTATGAAACAGACTCACAGACATAGAGAACAGATTTCAGACTTGTGGTTGCCAAGTGGGAAGGTGTGGGGAATGGCTGGAGTAGAAGTTTGGGATTAGCAGATGCAAACTAATATATATAGAATGGATAAACCATGGTCTTACTGTATAGCACAGGGAACTATAGTCAATATCTTGTGATAAGCTATAGTGGAAAGAATATGAGAAAGAATACACAAACACACACACACATATATATACACTTATATTTATCTGAGCCACTTTGCCGTATACGAGAAATTAACATAACATTGTAAATCAACTATACTTCAATACAAAAAAAAAAAAAAAACAGAGGCTTCTCCTTCTCTTAATCTTTCAGTTATTTTGTGGAGGATTTTATTGAAGGAAGTAGAGCAGAAATGTTATTAATCTGTCATTGTCTATCAAATATATCCTGAATTACTGCTTTGTAATGGACCAGTTACTCTATAATGTGATAAGTTTAAGGATTTGAGAGTCCTAGATCTGTCACTTTCTAGCTCTGGTGCTTGGGGATATTACTTAATCTCTCTGAACCTCAGTTTCCTTACTTGTAATATGGGGATGATAAGAGTGACCACATTTACAGTTTTCCCAGGCAAGTCCCATGTTATACCTATTGTCTGAGTATAAATATTAATAGCTACCATTTTACTCCCCAAAGTGTTTAAGTATGGAAAATAAATTGAATGGACATTTTAATTATCATGGTGCCTACCTCATAGTATTGCTGTGATAATTAAATGAAACACCATTTAATGTTTAGTATAGCACTTGGCACATCATTTATTGGATAAATGTTACTCTCTATTTTATTAGGATTCTTATCCAGGCTTTATATTTGAAAATAAATGTACAGTGTCCTTCCAAGAAGAACACTCTCCAATTTGGCTGTCCAATAGTAGAAATGTCCTAACTCTTTTCAACTTGGAGAGTCCCCATCATGGTATGCTGTGAGCCCTACCTCTCTGGCTGCTTCAGGTTCCCAGGATCACACCAGCTGCTGTACCCAGGCAGGAGAGATCCATAGAAATGCTCTCTAATAACCATCAGGGTCTCTTCATATACCTTTCCACCAAGTAGTGGACACTGATTATGCAAATTTTGCTTTTGTACAGAAACAAACAGATTTTGAATTCAAAATCTGAATACACAAGAAGGGTTCAGGAAAGTTCAATGAGGGCATGAAGAACAAATGTATGGACATTTCCCTTTCCCTAGATAAACAGTGAAATGTAAGTCATTCAAATAATAAGAAACTATTATTTGAAACTACTATTTTAAACTATTTATTACTTCAATTAGTGAATATATGACTGAGAAGAGGCTAGAAGTGGCAGGAGTTGGTCAAGCATCAAGGACCTCGCTTCTATTTATTATGCTCATTTATCTATATAAATGTCCTGGTGAATATGGAAATTATTTTCCTTGAGAACTGTGATGACTTTACTGTTGTTAAATAATTTGCATATTCTTTTGAATATGTTAGCATAAAGGAAGGATTGAGTTATATGGGACATTTGCCTCCAGGCAGAATATTGCTTGTTAGCTAGTAGATATAAAGAAAATGGAATGGGCAAATGTAGAAAAAGACAAAAAGACCTTTCTGCCCTTTCTTGTTTCTAGATTCTCAAAATGTACAATCTTATTTATTTCAAAGATATCTCAATAATATCATTAGAAGTAAATATAAGTATATACATATGCATATGTTATGAAAATGAACATACATGATTTGCATACTAGTGCTTATTGTATAATCACTTTCTGCCTTGCTCCCACTTACCACTTTTGCATATGCTTAGCTCTTCTTCACTTCTTTCATGAGTACCTAAACAGAATTAAGATTCTCAAAAATGGACAAAATATTGAAAGAACTTTTTCTTTATCTCTTTTCCCCCAATTAATGTAGACTGTCTCTCTAAAGAGCTCACTCATGGTTTTATTTAATAAAATGCCAATATTGTTCATAAAAATTAATTTTTTTACAATGTACGTTGAAATGATCCTATTATATAAAGAATATGTACTTAAACATATTAGTGGGTTTCCTTAGATTATTTCAGGTAGAACATTAAGATTAATATGGTATGATAGTCTATGGAGATACTGAATACAGAAGGCAAAATACATAACGATATCACCCATCCCTTAAGTTAGAAGCTAATTTTAGCATATTTTAAAGCATATTATGGAGAAGGGAAGCATATTCTAAAAGTATAGCAATTAAAATTAGTGTGACATTGGTTAGAGAATCAGCAGGATAATTTTTTAAATTAGCATACTTGAAATAAGCCATAGTATATTTAAGAATTTAATATTTAATAACAGAAGATTTAGAAGCAAATTTGGACGTGATGGAACATTTATTACATCATGATGGACTTGTTGGCTATTTTCAGGGGAAAATAAGTTTAAGCCTCATAGCATAGCATGCACAAAAATAAATCTTAGTACACAGTAATAAGGAAATTGGAAAACTAAAGCCATAAAATGTAATAGAAAATAGAGGTTAAAATGACACTGTTCTCAGGAGGGAAAATAAATTTTTAATTACCCAAACAAGGAAAGAAATTGCAAATGAAAAGTTTCATACATTTTATTACATAAAAGTTTTAACCTGTCATCAAAAAAGAAATATGGTAAAGGAAGAACTGAAAACAAATCCGGAGATGGAGCTTAAAAACAGGTTAATACTTCTAATATACAAAAATAAATTAAAATCAGTAATAAAAATATTAGGAAATAGAAAAGAAACAATTATTTAATAGATTAAATGTAGTCAATAGCCTTATTAAAAGAGTTCAGATTTAACCATATTATATATAAATACCAAGCGATGTGAGTCAATGAATCTTACCTGACAATATTTATCAAGAACATTAAAAACCGTCACAGCCTTTAATTCAGCAAATTGTCATTTAAGGATGTAAACAAAATAAGTAAACAGGTAGACAAAAATGAATGTACAAGATATTTGCCAGAATGATGATTCTAATAGAAAAGGTAATTAACCACAAAACTGATGAGTAACAGAATGATTGAATTATTATTAAATTATTGTCCATTCTTGTGATGTATTGCTCAAACATTAAAAATTATATTTTGAGGGAATGTTGAGTGACATGAGAAGTTCTATCTGTAATAGACAGACTCTAAGATGGTTGCCCATGGTCTCTTCCTCCTGGTGTTAACACATTTTATACCCACCTCAGTTGAGTGGAGACAGAATCTAGGGCTTTCATCTAACCAATAAAATAGAGCAGAGGTGATGGGATAGCACTTCTGTGATAATGTCACACAATTAGTTGTAGCATCAGTCTTGCTAGGAGACTCTCCCATGCTGACTTTGAAGAAGCAAACTGGCATGTTTTAAGAGTTCCCTGTGGAGACAGCCACTCAGCAAGGAAGTGAAGGGGTTCTCCAGCAAATGGCCAGTGAGAAAGCATGGCCCTCAGTCTCAGTTCAGTTCAGTCGCTCAGTCGTGTCCTACTCTTTGCGACCCCATGTACTGCATCATGCCAGGCTTCCCTGTCCATCACCAACTCCTGGAGCTTACTAAAACTCATGTCCATTGCGTCAGTGGTGCCATCCAACCATCTTATCCTCTGTCATTCCCTTCTCCTCCAGCATTCAATCTTTCCCAGCATCAAGTTCTTTTCCAATGAGTCAGTTCTTCACATTGGGTGGCCAAAGTATTGGAGTTTCAGCTTCAGGATCAGTCCTTCCAATGAATATTTAGGACTGATTTCCTTCAGGATTGACTGGTTGAATCTCCTTACAGTCCAAGGGACACTCAAGAGTCTTCTCCAACACCACAGTTCAAAAGCATCAATTATTTGGCACTCAGCTTTCTTTATAGTCCAACTCTCAAATTCATATATGACCACTGGAAAATCATAGCTTTGACTAGATGGACCTTTGTTGGTAAAGTAATGTCTCTGTTTTTTAATATGCTGTCCTCAGTCTAGCAGCCTGCAAAAAAGGGAATGCTACTAACAACTGCTTCAGCCTGAAGGTAGGTTCTTCCCAAGTTGAGCCTCAGATGAGACTGAAAACTGGCCAATATCTTGACCACAACTTAGTGAGACCCATAAACAGAGGATCTGATTAAGCTATTACCAAACTCCTGACCCACAGAAACTGTGATGATAAATATGTGTTGCTTTAAGCAACTGAGTTTGTGGTGATATTGTTATTTGACAATAGACAATGAATATGCTACCAAAATATTAAATCTAAATAAAAGGATAAACAAAACTGTATATGCTATATATGTCAGGTAGTTTTGCTATATAACAACCCCAAACCTCAATGGCTTACACAAAAACACTTATTTTTAAGTAGTATTACATATTGGTGGTCACAGGGCTGCTGTGGCTACCATGACTCTACTTAGTTTTCCTAACTTTTGCTTGACTCTGTTCTCTTCTGGGACCCTGGCTGAATGCCACCTGCAATAAGCCTTTCTATTCTTGTGCCAAAGAGTAGGAGCATGGGCTTTGAGCTGAATCTAAACCATGCAACTGCATTTAAAGTTTCTGTTCAGATGTGGCTATGTTGCATTATATTGGTTTGTTATGGTCATGGAACCAAAGGCCCCAGTTTCCTGAATGTCATCTGGAGATCATTCACAGTGACCAGTAGGATTCCTTATATCAAATCTCCTTCCTGCTTCTAATCTCTGTAACTTCTGCCTTTGCTACCAGCCAGAAAAATACCACTATTAAAGAGCTCATTTGTTTGGGTCAGGCCCACCCAGATAATCTCCATATATTAAAGTGAATTTATTGAGACTTTGATTAAATAGGCAAAATCCCATCACAACAGTTTAGTGCCTTGAAACCAGATCAAGCTATTTTCAAATCATGGTTCATTCATTTACCTATGTGTGCTTTGGATGACTTATTTAACATGTGATATAATAGTAACTAACTCATTTGGTTGTTCTGAAATCTAAATAGAATAAAGTTTGTAATGACTTTAGCAAAGCTCCTGACGTGTGGCTCTCCAAGACTGGAAACTTGGGTGTTGATTTTATAATAAATGTTGCATCAAATATATTCCTGATATTGACCATGCAAATAAAGTCAACAGGAATATCTTTCTCTGCATGTTTCTTTTGCTCCTTCTTTTTCTCTCACTTCCACCTCCTCCCTTGCCCAGAAATATATACTTGTTATGTTTTTAGTACCTTGATTGCCACCTGTTATTTATTAAGATATCATAATGTGAAACTATTACAAAAAGTGCAGGATTCCATCTGGATCACATCAGTGTATTCCTGACTCTTGGCAAGGAGGTTGGATAGAAAAGGATATGAGATGCTTCCTTATCCAGGCTATGAGTTTTCTTCACAGTGTTTTGCAGCATGTGCCAAAACAAGCATGAGACACCAAGTCGGAAATCAATCCCATCTTTTTCATAAAGGATTACAGATTGCTGTCATTTCATTTCCAAGACCACTGCTTCAATTTTTTGAAATGAATTTGGCTTGGAATATGATCAGCACTCAATGAAGGAAAGGCACTGAAATGCCAAATCAATGCCCATGACACATAGTTTTTTAACTCTCAACAAAAAGCTGGTAGAACAGCTTAAAGCATCTGCTTCATCTTATTTATCCATAATAATAAATTTTACATCATTGAAATGACATATTATCACAAGTTAAAAATATTAAAATACATATAGAAGAGTCCTTAGAGAGGCTGGAATTTGTTCAATTTCCCACATCCAGTTCTTCTCTTGAGCTTAAAGTGAATTCAAGAAAAAAGAGCAATGGCATAAATAGGAACTTTCTGACCCTCAAAACATCATAACTAGATTATGATTTTCCTTGATAACCAGATACTTGTCTATACAGGGCATTTCTTCCTCGAAGTAATTCACTGGCAGCTAGGTAAGGCACAGGATCAAACTTGTGAAGTTCATTGTCAATGACTTCATTTTCTCCTTTCTGTTCTCCTTTCCATTCTCCTTTCCTTATTCTGTCCCCATAATACTTGTCCATACCCCACACAGTTAGAACACCAGTAAGTACATGCTCTCTTCTGTGCCCCTCTTCTCTCACCTGAACTTCAGAAAGCTTTAAGGTAAACCCATTCACATTGAGACATTATCATCTGATAAGACCTTGGAGTCAGTTTAGACATATTTAAGTATTCATAGAAGGCAAAAGAATGAACTTTATAACTGTAGAATCACCAGTTCTCAATTAGCTAAACTGGATTAGGAGAAGGAATTATTTACAGTGGAGTAGGTTCTTGTACTAGTAGCAAACATACACTGGAAATTGCGGGGAACCATCTTCTCAAGCTCACTGCTAAAACATGCTAACATCTGGAAGATTAACCAAATCTGTGATTTTTGTAAACCAAGGCTTTGCCAAAGGGTGATTCCCTAGCCATATTTACTTCTGGACACATGCAAGTTACCTCATGGGAATTGTTACATAGCCAGTTCTTTTGGATGGAGACAGAGCCATGGAATGGAGAAGGATAACAATCTTTTAGAGGGAGAAGTGGCTCAAATCAGATGGAAGTGCCCTAAAGAGACTGTCTTGTGGCTGGATCAGTGCTAACTGACTTGCCACAGACATAAAAGGGGAAGGACATTAGAAAGACAGCACATCATTTTCTTCACAGAGGACTCTTCTGACCACATTTTGTTAAGGCTCTCTCTCCTCTTTTCAAGGTCCAGATTAAGCCCTATCTCTTCCAGAGTTCCCTCTCCTTCCCAGAGTTGGAATGTCGAGTTAGCAGAGGGAGATGGAAGTATTTCAAGGACTTGACCTTGATATAGAGTGCCTTTTTCTGGCATTACATTTGCTACAGCAGTCACCTATGAGGTCAAGAGTCTATTCCAAGATACGTAGCATAGATTGAGTGATCAAATCAAAAGAACATGGGTTGAAAGAAGTCCTGCTTCACCTCAGGATGTAAAAAGCTATAAGAGAATATTCCACCTTAACTATAAGACATGGGTGCATGCCTGCTAACTTGCTTCAGTTGTGTCCAACTCAGTGTGACACCATGGACTGCAGCACACTAGGCTCCTCTATCCGTGGAGATTCTTCAGGCAAGAATTCTGGACTGCATTGCCATACCCTCCTCCACCGGATCTTCCAACCCAGGGATCGAATCTGAGTCTCATGTCTCCTGCATTGGCAGGAGGGTTCTTTACTGCTAGCACCATCTGGGAAGCCCAACTATCAGACAGGGGTAGATAACTGACAAGACCATAGATATTCCTGAGTTACTCCAATTGCTGAAGTAAAAAATCCATGTACTGAGTTACATTTTCAAGTAGCAAGATCCTTTGAAGAAAACAGAGGACAGATTTGTTTGTTTGTTTTTAACCTGATGTGAAGAACTGACTCATTGGAAAATACCCTGGTGCTGGGAAAGATTGAAGGCAGGAGGAGAAGGGGATGACACAGGATGAGATGGTTGGATGCCATCATTGACTCGGTAGACATGAGTTTGAGTAAGCTCTGAGAGTTGGTTATGAACAGGGAAGCCTGGCGTGCTGCAGTCCATGGGGTCGCAAAGAGTTGGACATGACTGAACCAACTAACTGAACCTTTGGGAAAGCACAACAGGAAGAGATGGCCAATAAAAAGGAGGTAAGAAGAAACAACTGAAACTTTAATGAGTTCTTAGAGGTCTACTTGGGGTTTGTGATGAATTTATAAGGTTGAAAGACCCACACTACAGGGCAGTCTGCACTCATTCGTAAGCTCTTTTCCCCAAGCCTACACCAGCTGCATGCTGGAGAGACTGGAAGCACTAAGACCTGAGAGAGTCCCCTTTGATGACACTGGGCCACCACTGAGACACAGTCAAGAAACCCTGCCTACTTCCCTGTGCTCTCCTCTCAGCCAATCACAAGCCATCTGCTCCAGAAGAAAAGAGACAAAACCCTCCAGCTTCCAGGACCCAGGCATAATCCCACTGCTCCCTGGAGGAGTCAGTCAGTCAGTCAGTTCAGTCATTCAGTTGTGTCCGACTCTTTGCAATCATGGACTGCAGCATGCCAGGCTTCCCTGTCCATCACAAACTCCAGGAGCTTACTCAAACTCATGTCCATCAAGTCAGTGATGTCATCCAAACATCTCATCCTCTGTCGTCCCCTTTTCCTCCTGCCCTCAATGTTTCCCAGTACCACACAGTCTTTTCAAATGAGTCAGTTCTTCGCATCAGGTGGCCAAAGTATTGGAGTTTCAGCTTCAGCATCAGTCCTTCCAATGAATATTCAGGACTGATTTCCTTTAGGATTGACTGTACTGAGGAAAGACTTCCCAAACTCCAAGCACCACTGGAGCACAAGGAAGTGACCCATTGCTGAAGATATGTGTCAGTGCCTTTAGGGGAGGGTCACTGAGGGTAACCATAGAAACAAGAAATCCTAAACCCAGCTCAACTCCTGACTATATGCAATCACCTTGTGGCTCAGCTGGTAAAGAATCTGCTTGCAATGTGGGAGACCTGGGTTTGATCCCTGGGTTGGGAAGATACCCTGGAGAAGGGAAAGGCAATCCACTCCAGTATTCTGGCCTGGAGAACTTCATGGACTGTTTAGTCCATGGTGTCGCAAAGAGTCAGATACCACTGAGCAACTTTCACTTTCATTCACACTCTAACAGCCCCGACAAGCAGGAGGAGTGGCAGGCACTTTTCTGGGCATAAATACTCTTGTCTTATTAAGAAATTGCAAGCTAAAACCAGTTAGATATCACCACATGCCTACTGGAAAGGCTACAAATAAAAGGCCTGACAATGCTCAATACTGCTGAGAATGCAAAATGAACCGATCCCATATAGGTTGCTGATGGGAATGCAAAATTGTCCAGCCACTCTGGGGAACAGTTTGGCATGTTTCTTACAAAGTTAAATATTTTAGTATCATGATTCAGCAATCCCACTTGCAGGTAAGGGAAATAAAAACTTATGTTCACACAAAAATCTGTATACTATTAGTTATAGTAGTTTTATCCATAATCACCAAAAACTAGAAGCAATCAAGATGTCCATGAACTGGGGAGAGGATAAACAAAATATGTGTTTGATACAAAGGCAAAATACTCTACATTGAAAGTAATAAGCTATTCATGTGCTCTACAACATGATGAATCTCAAAAGCATTATGCCAAGTGAAAGAAGCCTAACACAAAAGACTACATACTATATTATTCCATGTATATAAAAATCTCAAAAAGACAAAACAATACTGATAGAAAGAGGATCAGGAGTTGACAGGATCCAGTAGAGGAAAGGGTGGAAATTGATTTCAAAGAGACCTGAGGGAATTTGCGGGGGGGGGGGGGGGAGGGGGGTTGAGGATGGGGAACACGTGTATACCTGTGGTGGATACATGTTGATGTATGGCAAAACCAATACAATATTGTAAAGTAATTAACCTCCAATTAAAATAAATAAAAATTTTTTAAAAAAAAAAGCTCATGCCCTTGATCTCACACAATAAATCCTCTCTTTGTTGTTGTTCAGTCGCTCAGTCATGTCNAAAATCAGTCATGGATGTAAGGATTACATAACATTTGTCAAGAGTCATCAAACTATGTACACTAAAAACAAGTGAATTTTACTCTAGGTAATGTATACTTCAATAGAACTGAGTGGTTGTTTTAAAGGAAAAAAATCAAGAAGAGTGTCAGGATGAGAAAAAAATCAAGAATTTAAATGTAAAGGTATAGAATTTTATATGCCATACATGGCATTTCATTTACATGGATGTCCACCAGAAATTTCCCATATCATACATACACTTTTCCCATATCATCATACACTTTTAACTATTTTAACTAGGGAACTTCTGTAAAGCCTCAATAGAATCTAATGTTTATAAATTCACATGAATTTTCCTATAAATAAATTCACAAATCTGAAAAAAAATCTTTCCTCATATCCTATGTCCTGATCTATGGTTTGAAAAAGATAATCACAAATTCCTCTGCTCTAGTAATTCTATTATGAGATCTCTCTTAATCTCCTCAATTAAACAGTAAGCTGCTTGAATATTAGTAAAGCTACCATAGAGTGTNATCTTTCCTCATATCCTATGTCCTGATCTATGGTTTGAAAAAGATAATCACAAATTCCTCTGCTCTAGTAATTCTATTATGAGATCTCTCTTAATCTCCTCAATTAAACAGTAAGCTGCTTGAATATTAGTAAAGCTACCATAGAGTGTTTTAGGAAACTGACATGAATCATCTTCTAACAATGTTTTGAAGCATATCTTATCTTTAAAAATGAGGAATTTTGAATGTCGGGGCATTGCAAAGTAATTAACCTCTGATTAAAATAAATAAATTTATATTTAAAAAATAAACAGATATAAGTAACAAAAGTAAAAAAATGAGGAATTTAGATTATTCAATATTTTTAAACTTTTCAATGTTCATATAGGGAATAAGTGGTAAAGTCATGTTAGGCATTTTTATTTGTTTCCTCAGCCTGTGCTCTTTCTACTTTGCCATAGAGCACTCATATAACGCAAAGAGAAGGCTGGCCACTTTGATCTATTGTTTTTTGGTTGCTAAGTCATGTCTGACTCTTTGTGACCTCATGGACTGTAGTCCACCAGGCTCCTCTGTCCATGGGATTTCCCAGGCAAAAATAATGGAGTGGGTTGCCATTTCCTTCCCAAAGATCTTCCTGGATTAGGGACTGAACCCATGTCTCCTGCATTGCAGGCAGATTCTTTACTGCTGAGCCAGCAGGAAAGGCCACTTTGATTAGCTGCTATGATTCCCTCAGTACTGACATGGTATTTCAGGAGAGAAAGAGATCTTATTCATCAGCTGATCCAACTTACCTTTTTGACAGATGAGACACTTAAGTTTGAAACAGATTAGCAATTTAACCAAAGTCATACAGCCATGTAGTGAAACAACTCAAAGATAACTCAGATCTCATAACTCCCAATCTCATACTCTTTTCAATTTCTGTCATTGGAGACCAGTGACTAAGCAACAAGGTCCTGATCAACCAAGAGGAAAAGCTTGATTCCAGTGTAGCCATTGAGCTTGTTCCTCTTGCAAAATGTACTTAAGCATCTCTGGTCACCAGCAGGACTAGGTAAAAAAATACAACCAGACAAAAAACCAAATATAATGTAAAAAAAGAACTCTGCATTCACACCCTGTTGAGCATAGGTAAGCGAAGTTACCTTCACCATAGAACCATCTCTACCCATGTAACAATTCCATTAAAAGGGAACTTTTGGCAATAAGAACCCCAAAGGGCCCAAAGACGGGATGTAATTAGCTGCTCAAAATGGTTACCTTCTAGCAGGTTCAGTAACAATAATTTTTTTAAAAAAACAGAGAGAGAAGTTGTATATTTGTTTCTTATCTCTAGAACGTAGGAGGATTCTGTTTGTGAGAATCAACTTGATAGGTTTGAGGCAACAGAAGTGAATACACTGAAATCCATAATAATAAGAGCTACACTTATTGACCTCTTACCATGATTCACACACTGTTCTAAGGGCTTTATAAATGTTAGCTCATTTTATCCTTTCCATTATTCTATGAAGCTGGCACTAATATTACTCTACTTTTACAACTGAGGAAACTGAAACAAAAAGAATCTAAGTAATTAATCAAAAATCACACAGTGATAGTCGATTGGGAGACAGGCAGTGACTCCATATTTCACATTTGTAACCATGACATCACACCTGAAAACCTTTGCTACAGATACAGTACATTTGAAGGGAGATTCGATTGAATTTTGAAACGAGTGATGCTCATTTAATGCTTCGGAATATATCTACCTAAAGAAACTAAAGATCTACATATATAAAACTATAAAACACTGATTAAAGAAATTAAAGAGGACAATAATAGATGGAGAAATATACCATGCTCATGGATCGGAAGAATCAATATAGTGAAAATGAGTATACTATC
>SJYV01051298.1:0-11478 GCA_006410875.1 Neotragus pygmaeus
GTTTTCTTCTCGAGCTGTAGCATCAGGATCAGGCTTCCCATCGAGTTGAAACAGGGATTTGTGGCTTTCCCTTGAGGCTTTCCCACAGGGCTGAAACACGTGCCGCCGGGTTGTGAGTCCATACTCGTTTAGACATTCGACTCAGTGCAGGGAATTCAGGTTCCTCTGGAGTGTACTGAAACATTTGGTTGTCTTTTGGAATGGTGGCACGGCCCCTGTAGTTCCTCTTGACTTTCCTGTTGACTGCGGCTCCTCTTGAGATGCGATGGGAATGCCAGGAATCCTTCCCCGATGAAACAGGGAACAGAACCCTCATCTGGAGCAGAGGAGGCAGAAACGGGGCTCCTCTTGAGTTGTGGTGGGACACTCGTTGTTTTCTCGTGTGGAGAAGGGTATATTGGGGTACTTCTTGAGTCACTGCAAGGGTGTGAAGGACCCCTTAGAGGTTCCAGAGGGAAGGAGTGACATTCTCCAAGACACCGAAGCAGACAAGAGCTTCATCTTGCCTGGAGGGGAGAACCTCCTGGTTCTTCTGGAGTTGCAGCAGGTTCCTCTCCAGTTACGATGGGGACATCAGGGACCCGCCCCTGCGGCCTCAGGAAAGGTCAGTCCCAACGCGAGTTGCGAGAGGCCTCTCAGGATTCCTACGCAGTCGGGGCTGGCTCCTATGTCCTCGTCTTGAGCTGAGGCCGGAATCTGAGTTTTCTCCTCCAGTGCTTACATGGATCATGGGGTTCCTCTGGAGGCTCCACAGGAGAGTCAGGCCTCGTCTCAAGTGGAGACGTGCACATCCGTTTTCCTCCCGAACTGTAGCATCAGAGTCAGGTTTCCCATCGAGTTGACATGGGGGTCTGTGTCGGGGTACTTCTTGAGTCGCTGCAAGGATGTGGAGGACCCCGTCGTGTTCCTCGTCTCGAGTGGAGACATGCATGTCCGCTTTTCTCCCGAGCGGTAGCATCAGGTTCAGGCTTCCTGTCGAGTTGACACAGGGGTCTGTGGCTTACCCTCGAAGCTTTGCCACACGGCTGAAACACGTGCCACTGTGATGTGACTCCATACTCGGGGTGACAATCAAGGAAGTGCAGGGAAATCAGGTTCCTCTGCAGTGGACTGAGACATTTGCGGATCTTTTGCAATGGTGGCATGGCCCCTGGTGTTCCTCTAGACTCTCCTGTGGAAAGTGTGTCCTCTTGAGATGGGACGGGAATGCCAGGAATCCTTCCCCAATGAAACAGGGAAAGGAACCCTCATCTAGAGCGGAGGAGCGGGTAACGGGGCTCTGCTGCAAGGGTGTAAAGGACCCCTTCGAGCTTCAAGAGGGAAGGGGTGACTTCCCTTGAGACGTCACAGTGGACAAGGGCCTCAACTTGCCTGGCAGGGAGAACCTCCTGGTTTCTCTCGAGTTGCCGCAGGTTCCTCTCGAGTTATGACCAGGACCTCAGCGACCCGCCCCTGTGGCCTCAGGAAAGGCCTGTGTCCACACAAGTTGTGAGGGGCCTCTGGGGATCCCTGCACAGTCGGGGCCAGCTCCTAAGTTCTTGTCTGGAGCCTGAGGTTTCCTCTCCAGTGCTGACATGGATCATGGGGTTCCTCTGGAGACTCCACAGGGGAGTCAGGCCACATCTCGAGTGGAGACGTACAAATCCGCTTTCCTCCCGAGCTGTAGCAGCAAGGTCAGGATTCCCATCGAGTTGACACAGGGGTCTGTGGCTTTCCCTCGAGGCTTTCTAACAGGGCTGAAACAAGTGCAACCATGATGTGAGTCCATACTCGGGTGACAGTCGAGGCTGTGCAGGGAAATCAGGGTACTCTGGAGTGGACTGAGACATTTGGGCGTCTTTTGGAATGATGGGACGACACCTGGAGTTCCTCTCGTCTTTCCTGCTGAGAGCGCCTCCTCTTGAGATTCATCAGGAACACTGGGAATCCTTTCCCGATGAAGCAGGGAAAGGAACCCTCATCTCCAGGGGAGGAGGGGAAAACGGGGCTCCTCTTGAGTTGTGGCAGGATGCTGGGTTTTCCTCTCGAGTGGAGAAGGGCATGTTGGGGTACTTCTTGAGCTTCACAGCAAAGCTGTGAATGACCCCTTTGAGGTTCAAGAGGGAAGGGTTGACTTCTGCCGAGACACCACAGTGGACAAGGGCCTCATCTCACCTGGAGGGGAGAACCTCCTGTTTTTTCTCGAGTTGCTGCAGGTTCTTCTTGAGTTACGACGGGGACCTCAGGGATCCGCCCCTGTGGCCTCAGATAAAGCCAGTCTCCACACGTGTTGCAAGGGGCCTCGCAGTATTCCTGCACAGTCAGGGCTGTTTCCTAAGTCCTAGTCCGGACCCAAAGCCAGAACCTGAGGTTTCCTCTCCAGTGCTGACATGGATAGTGGGGTTCCTCTGGAGGATCCACGGGGGAGTCAGGCCTCGTCTCAAGTGGAGACTTGCACGACCGCTTCCTCCTGAGTTGCAGCAGCAGGGTCAGGCTTCCCATCGCTTTGACAAAGGGGTCTGCAGGTTTCCCTTGAGGCTTTCGCACAGGGCTGAAACACATGTCTCCATAATGTGAGTCCATACTCGGGGTGACATTCAAGGCAGTGCAAGGAAATCACCTTCCTCTGCAGTGCACTGAGACATTTGGGGTACTTTTGGAATCGTGGCACAAACCCTGGAGTTCCTCTCGACTTTCCTGTTGAGAGCGCCTCCTCTTAAGATGCGATGGCAACAGCGGGAATCCTTTCCCAATGAAGCGGGGAAAGGAATCCCCATCTCGAGTTGAGGATGGGAAAACGGTCTGCTCTTGAGTTTGTTGAGACCCTCGGTGTTCCTCTCACGTCGAGATGGGTTGGTCGGGTAAATTCTTGAGTTGAAACAAGGGTGTGAAGTACCATTCGAGGTTCAAGAGGGAAAGGGTGATTTCCCCTGAGACGCGAAAGCGGGCAAGGGCCTCACCTTGCCTTGAGGGGATAACCTCGTGGTTTATCTCGAGTTGCGGAAGGTTCCTCTTGAGTTACGACCGGGACTACAGGGAACCACCCCTGTGGCCTCAGGAAAGGCCAGTCTCCACGCAAGTTGCGAGGGGCCATTCGGGATTCCTGCACAGTGGGGGCCGGCTCCTAAGTCCTCGTCTGCTGCGAGGCCAGAACCTGAGGTTTCCTCTCGCCTGCTGATATAGATCTTCGGGTTCCACTGGAGGCTTCACAGGGGAGTCAGGCCTCATCTTGAGTGGAGATGTGCACGTCCGTTTTCCTACAGAGCTGTAGCAGCAAGGTCATGCTTCCCATCTAGTTGACACAGGGGTATGTGGCTTTCCCTTGAGGCTTTCCCACAGAGCTGAAACACGTGCCACCGTGGTGTGAGTCCATATTCGGGGTGACAGTCGAGGCACTGCAGGGAAATCAGGTTACTCTGGAGTGGACAGAGACCTTTGGGGGTCTTTTGGAATGGTGGCACAACACCTGGAGTTCCTCTCGACTTTCCTGTTGAAGTGCCTCCTCGAGATTTGACGGGAACAACGGGAATCCTTTCCAGACGTAGCAGGGAAAGCAACCCTCATCTCGAGCTGATGAGGGGGAAATGGGGCTTCTCTTAAGTTGTGCAGAACCCTCGGTGTTCCTCTCGAGTGAAAAAGGGTATGTTGGGGTACTCCTTGAGTCGCTGCAAGGGTGTGAAGGACCCCTTCGAGGTTCAAGATGGAAGGGGTGACTTCCACTGAGACGCCGCAGTGGAGAAGGGCCTCATCTCGCCTGGAGGGGTGAACCTCCTGGTTTTTTCTAGAGTTGCTGCAGGTACCTCTCGAATTACGACGGGGACCTTACTGACCCAGCCCTGTGGCCTTAGGAAAGGCCAGTCTCCATGCAAGTTGTGAGAGGCCTCTGGGGATTCCTGCCCAGTCAGGAATGGCTCCTAAGTCCTCCACTTTAGCCAAAGTGGTAATCTGAGGTTTCCTCTCCAGTGCTGACATGGATTGTGGGGTTCATCTGGAGGCTCCTCAGGGGAGTCAGACCACGTCTCGAGTGGCGACGTGCATGTCCACTTTCCTCCCGAGCTGTAGCAGCATGGTGAGGCTTCCCGTCGAGTTGACACAGGGGTCTGTGGCTTTCCCTCGAGGCTTTCCAACAGGGCTGCAACACCTGCAACCTTAGTGTGAGTCCACACGCGGGGTGACAGTCGAGACAGTGCAGGGATATCAGGGTCGTCTGGAGTGGACTGAGACACTTGGGCGTCTTCTGGAATGGTGGCTCGACACCTGGAGTTCCTCTCGACTTTCATGTTGAGAGTGCCTCCTCTTGAGATTCATCAGGAAGCCGGGAATCCTTTCCTGACGAAGCAGTGAAAGGAACCCTCATCTCCAGCAGAGGAGGGGAAAACGGTACTCCCCTTGAGTTGTGGCAGGACGCTTGGTGTTCCTTTTGAGTGGAGAATGGCATATCAAGGTACTTCTTGAGCATCGCTGCAAAGGTGTGAAGGACCCCTTCGAGGTTCAAGAGGGAAGGAGTGACTTCCCCCGAGACACCGCAGCAGACAAGGGCCTCAACTCGCCTGGAGGAGAGAACCTCCTGGTTTTTCTCGAGTTGCGGCAGGTTCCTCTCGTGTTAAGACGGGGACCTTACTGACCTGCCGCTGTGGCCTCAGGAAAGGCCAGTCTCCACGCAAGTTGCAAGGAGCCTCTTGGGATTCCTGCCCAGTTCAGAACGGCTCCTAAATTCTCATCTGGATCCAAGGCTGGAACCTGACATTTCCTCTCCACTGCTGACATAGATCCAAAGGGGAGTCAGGCCACGTGTTGAGTGGAGACATGCACATCCGCTTTCCTCCTGAGCTGTAGGAGCAGTGTCAGGCTTCCTGTTGAGTTGACACAGGTGTCTGTGGCTTTACCTCCAGGCTTTCCCACAGGGCTGAAACACGTGCTACCCTGGTGTGAGTCCATGCTCGGGGTGACACTCGAGGCAGTGTAAGGAAATCAGGGTTCTCCTGAGTGGATTGAGACATTTGGCAGTCTTTTGGAATGGTGGCACGACACCTGGTGTCCCTCTCGTCTTTCCTGTTGAGAGTGCCTCCTCTTGAGATTGATCGAGAACTCCAGGAATTCTTTCCCGACGAAGCAGGGAAAGGAACCCTCATCTCGAGCAGAAGAGGGGGAAACGGGGCTCCTCTTGAGTTGTGGTGGGACCCTCGATGTTCCTCTCGAGTGGGAAAGGGTATGTTGGGGTACTTCTTGAGTTGCTGCAATGGTGTGAAGGACCCCTTCGATGTTCAAGAGGGAAGGGGTGCCTTCCCCTGAGACGCCGCAGTGGACAAGGGCCTCATCTCGCCTAGGGGGGAGAACATCCTGGTTTTTCTCGAGTTGTGGCTGGTTCCTCGCGAGATATGATGGGTACCTCAGGGAACCGCCCCTGTGGCCTCAGGAAAGGCCAGTCTCCACGAGAGTTGTGAAGGGCCTCTTGGGATTCCTGCACAGTCAGGGCCAGCTCCTAAGTCCTCGTCTGGAGCCGAGGTCAGAACCTGAGGTTTCTTCTCCAGTGCTTTCATGGATCCTGGGGCTCCTCTGGAGGCCCCACAGGGGAGTCACGTCTCGTCTCAAGTAGAGACGTGCACGGCCACTTTCCTCCTGTTCTTTAGCAGCAGGGTGAGGCTTCCCACTGAGTTGACACAGGGGTCTGTGGCTTTCTCTCGAGGCTTTCCGACAGGGCTGAAACATGGGCCACCGTTTTGTGAGTCCATACTCGGGGTGACACTCGAGGCAGTGCAGGACAACTAGGTTCATCTGAAATGGACTGAGAAATCTCAGGGTCTTTCGGAACAGTGGCACAACACCTGGAGTTTCGCTCTACTCTACTGTGGAGAGCGCCTCCTCTTGAGATGCGACGGGAACGCAGGGAATCCTTCCCCAACGAAGCAGGGAATGGAACCCTCATCTCGAGCGGAGGAGGGGGAAACGGGTCTCCTCTTGAGTTGTGGCCGGACCCTCGGTGTTCTTCTCTAGTGGAGTATGGTATGTTGGGGTACTTCTTGAGTCACTGCAAGGATGTGAAGGACCCCTTCGAGGTTCAAGAGTCAAGGGGTGACTTCACAGAGACACCACAGTGGTCAAGGGCCTCATCTCGCCTTGAGAGGAGAACCTCCTGGTTTTTCTCGAGTTGCGGCAGGTTCCTCTGGAGTTACAACAGGGAGCTTAGGGACCCGACCCTGTGCCTCAGGAAAGGCCAGTCTCCACGCAAATTACAAGGGGCCTCTCATGATTCCTGCGCAGTAAAGACTGGCTTGTAAGTCCTCGTCTGAAGCCTGAGGTTTCATCTAGTGTACTGAGATGGATCGTGTTGTTCCTCTTTAGGCTACACAGGGTGTCAGGCTTCGTCTTGAGTGGAGACGGGCACGTCTGATTTCCTCCTGAGCTGTGGCAGCAGGGTCAGGCTTCCCATCGAGTTGACACAGGGGACTGTGGCTTTCCCTCGAGGCTTTCCCGCAGGGTTGAAACACGTGCCACTGCACTGTGAGTCCATACTCGGGGTGACAATCGAGGCAGTGCAGGGAAATCAGGTTCCACTGCAGTGGACTGAGTTATTTGGAGGTCTTTTGGAATGGTGGCACAACCCCTGGAGTTCCTCTCGTCTTTCCTCTTGACAGCTCCTCTTGAGATGCGATGGAAACGCCAGGAATCCTTTCCAGATGAAGCAGGGAAAGGAACCCTCATCTCGAGTGGAAGAGGGGGAAACGTGGCTCCTCTTGAGTTGTGGCAGGACCCTCAGGGTTCCTCTCGAGTGGAAATGGGTATGTTGGCGTACTTCTTGAGTCCCAAGGAAAGTGTGAAGGAACCCTTCGAGGTTCAAGAGGGCAGGGGTGACTTCCCCTGAGACGTTACAGTGGACAAGGGCCTCCTCTCACCTGGAGGGCAGAATCTCCTGGTTTTTCTCGTGTTGCGGCAGGTTCCTCGCTAGATAAGACAAGTACCTCAGGGACCCGCCCCTGTGGACTCAGGAAAGGCCAGTCTCCACGGGAGTTGCGAGGGGCCTCTCAGGATTCCTGCACAGTGTGGGCCGGCTCCTAAGTCCTCGTCTGGAGCCAGAGGTTTCTTCTGCACTGCTGGAGACTCCACAGTGGAATCAGGCCTCGTTTAGCATGGAGAAGTGCTAGTCCGCTTTCCTCCCGAGCTGTAGGAGCAGGGTGAGGCTTCTCGCTGAGTTGACAGAGGGGTCTGCGGCTTTCCCTTGAGGCTTTCCGACAGGGCTGAAACACGGGCCACCGTTGTGTGAGTCCATACTCAGAGTGACATTTGGGGAAGTGCAGGGAAATGAGGTTGCTCTGAAATGGACTGAGACATTTGCAGGTCTTTTGGAATGGTGGCACGAACCTTGGAGTGCCTCTCGACTTTCCTTTGGAGAGTGCCTCCTCTTGAGATGCGACGGGAATGCTGGGAATCCTTCCCTGATGAAGAAGTGAAAGGAACCCTCATCTATAGCGGAGAATTGGGAAACGGGGCTCCTCTTGTGTTGTGGTGGGACCCTCGGTGTTCCTCTCGAGTGGAGAAGGGTATGTCAGGGTATTTCTTGAGTCACTGGAAGGATATGAATGACCCCTTCGAGGTTCAAGAGGGAGGGGGTGACTTCCCCCAAGACACCGCAGCAGACAAGGTGCTCATCTCGCCTGGAGTGGAGAATCCCCTGGTATTTCTCGAGTTGCAGCAGTTACTCTCTTGTTACTTAGGGGACCTCAGGGACCCTCCCCTATGGCCGCAGAAATGGCTAGTCTACACACGTGTTGTGAGGGGCATCTCAGGATTCCTGTGCAGTCGGGCCGTCTCCTAAGTCCTTGTGTGGAGCCTGAGATTTCTTTTCCAGTGCTGACATGAAATGTGGGGTTCCTCTGGAGGCTTCACAGGGGAGTCAGGCCTCGTCTCTAGTGGTGACCTGCTCGTCCTCTTTCCTCCCGAGCTGTAGCAGAAGGATGAGGCTTCCCGTCTAATTGACACAGGGGTCTGTGGCTTTCCCTCAAAGCTTTCCCACAGGGCTGTCATGCCACCATGCTGTGAGCCGACAGTTTCGGTGACAGTTGAGGTGGTGCAGGGCAACAACGTTCATCTGGAGTGGACTGAGACATCTGGGAATCTTTCAAAATTGTTGCACTACCCTTGGAGTTCCTCTTGACTCACCTATGGAGAGTGCCTCCTCTTGAGATGAGATGGGAATGCCAGGAATCCTTCCCCGACGAAGCAAAGAAAGGAACCCTCATTTGGAGTGGAGGAGGGGGAAACGGGGCTCCTCTTGAGTTGTGGCGGGACCTTCGGTGTTCCTATCGAGTGGAGAAGGGTATGTTGAGGTACTTCTTGAGTCACTGCAAGAGTGTGAAGGACCCCTTCGAGGTTCAAGAAAGAAGGGGTGACTTCCCCGAGAAGCCACAGCAGCCAAAGACCTCATCTGTCCTGGAGGGGAGAACTTCCTGGTTTTTCTCAAGTTGCAGCAGGTTCCTCTCGAGTTACAACGGGGTTCTCAGAGACATTCACCTGTGGCCTAGGAAAGACCAGTCTTCACACGAGCTGCGAGGGGCCTCTCAGGATTCCTGCTCAGTCGTTGTCGGCTCCTAAGTCCTCGTCTTGAGCTGAGACCGGAACCTGAGTTTTCCTCTGCAGTGCTAACATAGATCATGGGGTTACTCTGGAGGTTCCACCGGGGAGTCAGGCCTCATCTCCAGTGCAGATGTGCACGTCTGCTTTTCTCCCGAACTGTAGCAGCAGGGTCAGGCTTCCCGTCGAGTTGACACGGGGTCTGTGGCTTTCGCTCGAGGCTTTCCCACAGGACTGAAACACGTTTCATCGCGGTGTGAGTCCATACTCGGGGTGACAGTCGAGGCGGTGCAGTGAAATCAGGTTCCACTGAAATGGACTGAGACATTTGGAGGTCTTTTGGAATGGTGGCACGACCCCTGGAATTCCTCTCAACATTCCTGTGGACAGCTCCTTCCCTGGAGATGTGATGGGAAGCCAGGGAAACCTCCCGCGACGAAGCAGGGAAAGGAACCCTCATCTTGAGTGGAGAGTGGAAAACGCGGCTCCTCTTGAGTTGTGGCGGGACCATCAGTGTTCCTCTCGAGTGGGAAAGCGTATGTTGGGGTACTTTTTGAGTCACTGCAATGGTGTGAAGGACCCCTTCGAGGTTCAAGAGGGAAGGGGTGCCTTCCCCCGAGACGCCGCAGTGGACAAGGGCCTCATCTCACCTGGAGGGGAGAACCTCCTCGTTTTTCTCGAGTTGTGGCAGGTTCCTCACGAGATATGATGGGTACCTCCAGGACCTGCCCCAGTGGCCTCAGGAAAGGCCAGTATCAGGCGAGTTGCTAGGGGCCTCTCGGGATTCCTGATCAGTGGTGGCCGGCTCCTAAGTCCTCATCTGGAGCCTAGGCCGGAACCTGAGTTTTCTTCTCCAGTGCTTACGTGAATTGTTGGGTTCCTCTGGAGGCTCCACAGGGGAGTCAGGCCTTGTCTCCAGTGGAGACGTGCACATCCGTTTTCCTCCCGAGCTGTAGCATTAGGGTCAGGCTTCCAATCGAGTTGACACAGGGGTCTGTGGCTTTCCCTCGAGGCTTTCCCGCAGGGATGAAACACTTGCCACCATGGTGTGAGTCCATACTTGGGGAGACATTCAAAGCAGTGCAGGGAAGTCAGGTTCCTCTGGAGTGTACTGAGACATTTGGGGGTCTTTTGGAATGGTGGCACAATCCCTGTAGTTCTTCTCGACTTTCCTGTTGAGCGTGGCTTCTCTTGATTTGTGACAGGAATGCCGGGAATCCTTCCCCAAGAAGCAGGGAAAGGAACCCTCATCTGGAGTGGAGGAGGGGGAAACAGGGGCTCCTCTTGAATTGTGTCGGGACCCTCGGTGTTCCTCTCGAGTGGAGAAGGGTATGTCAGGGTACTTCTTGATTCGCTGCAAGGGTGTGAAGAACCCCTTCGAGGTTCAAGAGGGAAGGGGTGACTTCCCCTGAGACACCGCAGTGGACAAGGGCCTCATCTAGCCTGGAGTGGAGAACCTCCTGGTTTTTTTCGAGTTGCGGGAGGTTCCTCTCGAGTTACGACTGGGACCCTCGGGACCCGCCCCTCTAGACTCAGAGACGGCCAGTCTCCAGGAGAGTTGTGAGGGGCCTCTCGGGATTCCTACGCAGTAGGGGCTGGCTCCTAAGTCCTCATCTGGAGCCTAGGCCGGAGCCAGAGGTTTCTTCTCCAGTGCTGCCATGAATTGCGGGGTTCCTCTGGAGGCTCCACAGGGGAATCAGGCCTCATTTCGCCTGGAGAATTGCAAGTCCGCTTTCCTCCCAAGCTGTAGCAGCAGGGTGAGTCTTCCCGCTGAGTTGACACAGGGATCTGTGACTTTCCCTCGAGGCTTTCCGACAGGACTGAAACACGGGCCACCGTTGTGAGTCCATGCTCAGGGTGACATTCGGGGAAGTGCCAGGAAATGAGGTTCCTCTGGAATGGACTGAGACATTTGAGGGTCTTTTGGAATGGTGGCACGAACCCTGGAGTTCCTCTCGAGTTTCCTTTGGAGAGCGCCTCCTCTTGAGTGTGACGGGAATGCCGGGAATCCTTCCCCAACGAAGAAGGGAAAAGAAACCTCATCTGGAGTGGAGAATTGGGAAATGAGGCTCCTCTTGAGTTGTGGTGGGACCCTCGGTGTTCCTCTCAAGTGGAGAAGGGTATGTCAGGGTACTTCTTGAGTTGGTGCAAGGGTGTGAAGGACCCCTTCGAGGCTCAAGAGGGAGGAGGTGACTTCCCCCAAGACGCCTCAGCGGACAAGGTGCTCATCTCTCCTGGAGGGGAGAACCCCCTGGTTTTTCTCGAGTTGTGGCAGGTCCTCTCCAGTTATGAAGGGGACCTCAGGGACCCGCCCCTATGGACTCAGGAATTGCTAGTCTACACCCGAATTTTGAGGGGCATCTCGGGATTACTCCGCAGTTGGGGCCGGCTCCTAAGTCCTCGTGTGGAGCCTGAGATTTCTTCTCCAGTGCTGACATGCATCGTGGGGTTTCTCTGGAGGCTCCACAGGAGAGTCAGGCCTCGTCTCTAGTGATGACCTGCTCATCCTCTTTCCTCCCAAGCTGTAGGAGAAGGGTGAGGCTTCCTGTCAATTTGACACAGCAGTCTGTGGCTTTCCCTCAAAGCTTTCCCACAGGGCTGTCACACATGCCACCGTACTGTGAGCAGATAGTCGCGGTGACAGTCGAGGCGGTGCAGGGCAGCCACATTCATCTGGAGTGGACTGAGACATCTGGGGGTCTTTCAAAATGGTTGCACGACCCCTGGAGTTCCTCTCGACTCACCTGTGGAAAGTGCCTCCTATTGAAATGTGCCGGGAATGCCAGGAATCCTTCCCCAACGAAAAAGGGAAAGGAACCCTCATCTCGAGCTGAGGAGGGGAAAGTGGGGCTCTGCTTGTGTTTTGGCAGGACCCTCAATGTTCCTCTCGAGTGGAGAAGGGTATATCGGGGTACTTCTTGAGTCACTGCA